>VZUA01086844.1:30485-40547 GCA_013401035.1 Horornis vulcanius
GCAGTATAATCTTTTCTTGTAAGGAAGATGAGGCAGAACAGTTTTTCAGGAATTAAGCCATTAACACAGTAACTGAAATGGACCAAAAAATTCAGCCTGGTTTTGGGGCTTACCAAAAACCTGTGCTTCAGCTCCTGGGAAACTTATCCCAAAACTTGTAAGCCAAGCCTCTGGGTTTTAAAGCTTATGCTGTCCATCACAAGATTGAAAGGGGAGGGACATAAATCTTACATACCCTTTTCCATAATTTTTCATGTGTGTTTGTGCATGTGGAATTGTATAGCAAATTCTGCAGTTTCCTTGAACTTAAAGCAGCAGGATTAAAGCAGCAACACCTTTGTTAATGTTTCTGGATTTTCAGTGCTAATCCATCAAGCTACAAGACCAGTACCAAATAACAGCATGAAAAGGAAAAGGCATTACCCCGTTCCTAGGCCTACACTCATGGTTTCATGCCGTGCAGCTTCCTGAAGTCTTTAGCTATTCAGACAAAATTCACACATGAATATTAATAAGAACATGATATCCTCACTGTTGCAAGTGTTCAGACCACAAAACTATTTAAAACTGAATAGTTAATGGCTAATCATTTGTCATCTGTAATCTCTCTGTGATGATTCAAAATGGGACTACGTGGCAAATAAATTATGCAGTAGCTTGTATGGTGTTACATAAACTGCATTCTTTATATATTCTGAGGAAAATACAGCAAGGGCCAAAATTTCTGCTGTAGCTTTTATTTATAGTTGGTTGAGCTGCTCAGTTACTGTGATGTGTAATTCTTGAACAGTCAGAATTATCTGTAAGCACACTAAACAAAGATTTATAATCAAAATGCTTCTACCAGAAATCTGACAGAGTCCAAGGTTCCCATGATAGATGTACTTTGTGCTGGAGTAAAATTTCTTGAACTTTCTTTTGCTTCTTAGAAGAGAAATAAAATAATTCCAAAACCAAAAGCTTTTCTCAGCTTAATTCTTGGTGAAGGAGTTGGCACAAACCCAGCTTTTCATTCCTTACTGTGACAATGAAGATGGTCACTGCATCATTTCATTTTAACCACATTTTTCTGCAGGACTCAGTAGAGCTTGAGATGTCTGTGAGATTTCCTAAAGCAGAGCTGGCATGCCTCTCGACTGAAGTGCTGCAGGAAGGACAATTTGGGTTATAATGTTGCAAACAGATCTATTTAGCATCTGGTTTTGATGAAGTTTGGTAATTATGTTTTTGCAGTATAAAACTCATCCACATGCTCTGCTGCTGGATTTGGGGACACAAGGTATATTGCAGTTATGTAATTGGTAATGTGTAGTTTTGCCTCCAGAACTGAAGTGAGTTATTTTGAAAGAAGAATTTCTAAGGCTGTATGAGGTTAAAATTGCCTGAATTTTCCAATACAGCTGGTCCTAGATGTTTTAAAGCTTTGAAGTTTCAGGTTAAGGTATTCAGTTTCAAAGATGAGTACCCCTTGTTTAGTTGCACAGCATATTTGGAGTATTTGTGATAACATTTGCGTTAGAAAGATCCTAATACATCTGCTGAAAATGCCAAGATGAACAATCTAGGGAGAATGAGTGAAGAAAACTGAGCTTGGCTTCAAATATGTTCCATTTCTCAGGTTTGTAATTTCAGCAGTAAAGCACGCATCTAACAAAAGTATCACCATAAATCCAGTGCAAAATTCACATTATAAATCTAATCCTGAGGAAGAGGGAAGGGAGTTTCTTCAAATCTCTTTGTTCCAGCCAGACTTTTATGCTGCTGCTATGCTTATGAGGTCTGCAGCCCCTACTTTCCACAAATTAATCACCTTGCCATTAAAATCCCTCATCCAGATTGCACAACAGAAATGGCAATAAAAAAAATAATAATTAAAAAAAATCCAGCAAAAAATAAACCTGAAGAGACCACAGCAAGCTACTAAAACTGAGATGATTCAAAATAAATCTCTAAGTTTTCCCAGTACTCGGGCAGAATGAAGGCACTTTATTTTCTTGCCAACTTCATGGCTTATTCACTGTTGTGTCCAACTGCTGCAACAATGTCAGTCCCAGTTTTCCTCCCCAGTTTTCCTGTTCATTGCAGGCTGTAAATCAGCTTGCTGTCTCCAGCAGCAGAGTGTGCTGTGTCTGTGTGTTGGCCACCACCCATAGTGACACCTGCAGAAGAAACAAGGCAGAGCCCATTTACTCATATTTTGGGAACTGGGTCTTCAAACTGGATTTTGGGGGTGCAAGTTGCATTTGTTTAATGGCCCCAACTTTAATCCTCTGTTTTGAACCGACATGGCATTGTTACCCTTCTGAAGCAGTGATTTTGGTGCTGGCACACAGCTGTGGTGCCGTGTTAGACACAGGATCCCTGAGATGTCCCTGCTGGGCCGGCAGATGCAGCACAGCCCTGCCCTCCCTGGGACAGGGGAACCATAAAGGACCTAAAGAGGTACTGTCTGCATTCAGGGAAGGGAATTCCCCCTTAAATGCCATTCCATCAGTCCAATGAGGTGCCAGAAGTTTCAAAAGTGTTAGGAAAGAAAGTGCTGGTCTGAATTTAGCAAAGTTGCCTCTGGGCAGTGCTGTTTTGCTCAAAAACCTTCAGGAGGGAACTTGTGCAATGTAAGGCTGTGCATGTGTGCTGCCTAAGGCTTCAGGTCACAGATGAATTCATAACTCTAAGATTTTCATTTTCATAGTCACAGACCTGAGATGCTGCCTTTAAAACAAGGTCTCTGTGGATGAACTTGTTTTCATTTAGAGAATCAGAATTAATGAAGTGAAAATGTGGGTGGGCATTAATGAAATGTGCTTCTGTTAGAGCAAAATTTTAAAAAAATAGGGCACAACTCCACTGCAGACAGATAATGCTTCAAGTTTACCCTTTTAAAGGAATTTAAAAAGCTGCTATTACTGTATGGAATGCCTTCTTCTGGATGCTAAATGTACAAATAAGGAAATGAGGTCCCTGCTTATATGACAAGTAAACAAGACGTACACAAAAAATGGAAGCAAGATTCAGCAATGAGCAAATGGGAATATAACAAACAACAACAACAACAACAACAACAAAAACAAACAAACAAACAAAAAACCAAAAAACAACCCAAAACAAACAAACCACAAAAAAATCAACCAAAAAAAGATGCAACAATGAGGAAATGAATTTAATGGACACCTTGCAAGCCATGCTCCTTCCCCTCCTACTCTCTTGAACTCTTCCATGAGAATGGATTTTTGGGCATTCTCGAGGGAGGACTCTGAGAAGCAGCCTGGCATGGTGCTGAGAGGTGTTTCACACAGATTTGGGTGGGAGTTCTGGGCCCAGGTGTCTCAGCAGGAGAAAATTCAGCAGCTGAGAATTTTAATGAGATAACTGCCTTCCACCAAGTTTCTTTGAAACTTAAATGCTCAGCTCCTTGAGGTTCATAGAGACAACAGATGGAAAAAAGAAAGAAGGAAATTGTGGGTTATTTAGTGTGCTTTAGATAGATGGAGCTGGCCCAAAAGCTTATGAAAATCATAGGAAAGAAGGGGATTTTGGGAGGAGTAATAGAAGTACAGAGGATACACTGATCTTGGATACATTCTCTGTAAAGATTCAGTTGAGGTTCTCAGGCTGAAAAATGTTTTTTGCACAGTAAATATGATACATGTCTTTAGAAGTCTCAGAAAATTGTATGTTAAATTAAAAACACAGCATGTCTGTTTATGGGTGTGTTTGTGAATGATCCCTTTCTGGTAGTCAGGTACAATGCTTCCTGCTGTAGTCAAACACACAGACATTTCATTTCTATACATCAGCTTTTCTAGAAGTGGAGTTCACAGTCAATTGAACACATAAAAATTACTTTGTAAACCCTAAAAGATCTCCAAGCAAATATTTCTAATTTGGTTCATCAAGGAAGAGCAGTATATACAGTATATACATTATATATACTCCAGTGTGTTAAACTCAGAACATGGTGGTAGAGTTTCCTTAGGCTGGCATCATCCCTTTCTTTANTTTCACTCTAAAATGAGCATATCAGGACACAGCCTTGAGATTGCTGAAGTGACAAAACAGGGCAGCCAGTTTTAAAGCAAGTGACATTGCTGAGGGAGGGCAATCCAATAAAGAATCAAGCATTTATTTTCTCTCTTGTCTAAGGAAGGTTACAGACCACGTTGTGGTCAATATTGGTGGTCTCTCTCTGTAAGTAACACGAAATTGAAGGCTGAACATCAGTGTTTCACAGACACAGGAGATTACCAGCCCCAGAAATGCTGTTATTGTTACTTGTGTCCCCCACTCAGGCAGGTTAGTGCTGTATTTATCTTGGCCTTTGGCAGAGAATGATCAGCAGGATGTCACTAGCCTTGGTATTTGGCTTCTTGTGTGGAAGCTGTGCACTTCTTCCTGTGCTGGTGTCTTCTTTAAATGGTGCTGATATTAAAGATGTCGTCATTAATCCTTCACCAGCAATAAAAGGTGGCATTTTAACAACAAGTTTGGCCCTTTTATTGTAATTCTGTAGGTGATTCATGCATTGAAATCTGAATGCAGGTTTTCTGTCTGTTTGTTTCTCAAAACTGGTAACATTTGCCTTACATGCATTTATCTTCTTTAGTTTACTACAGCATTTCTGTCCAGTATTTACTGTCAGCAAGGGCCAGAACTAATTTGTTGACAGGTGTGGGGGTGTGAGCTTATTATAACATGCCTAAAATCACACTTTGATGAAAGTTTTCACCTGTAAAAAAAAGGGATGAATACTGATACTCTTGAGTGTTGTTACTTCTTGAGTTCAGTCTGTGCATGGGTGGTGGTTTTGGGAGCCTGTGCTCCTCAGGCATGGCTTTAAAAGAGTTCACCAAGTGCCCTGTGGGGTACAGAGCCCTCAGCCTGCTAATGGCAACACCTTTCAGTGTTCTCTTTGCATTGTCCTCTCTGTTAGGAGCAATAAAATGCCAATATAAAAGATTATGGGCTGGGTATCTATAGATGTGCATATGATCAGATCAATATAAAATTAGAAGCATAGCTCAAAATGCAAGACCGACATGAGAACTGTAGATAAGGGCGGTGAAAGGCCTTCTTATACATAAATTTTGGAATAAAATGCTGATTAGATTTCCTTAACCCACCTTAGTCTGGGTTTTGTTTATTTTATATGTAGTATACTTGTAGTATACTTATGCTTTACTTTATGTGTAGTATACTTAATATACCTGTCTGTCAGGTGCACACAGAGAGAATATAAATATATCTGTGTGCAGATGTTCCACTCACCCAGCCTCATTGTGGAGCATGCTCATTCATTCTTTAGATGTTTTAATATGGGAAAAAAAACACTACTCTAAGAATTAATTATTCCAATATTTTACATTTTTAAAAGATCTTTCTTCAGACTTATTTATGATTTACTTCTGAGTTAAATTTCACTGGACATAGACATAACTAAAAACAAATGGCTTTATGTAGGCAAGTAGTTGTTCAAGCAGACTGAAAAGAGTGATTGAAAAGTTGTTGCAGGACTTTTTCTTACGAATGATTTAGAAAATACCTATTCAGGACATAGTTTTAAGGTGCACTAGGGGAGCCTTAATTTGGACATTTGGAGGAATTTCTTCACAGAAAGGCTGATAAGATCAGAAGGCATTTGCCTTGTATTTGTGATTGCCCAGGCCTTGTAGATTAGGTTATCACATAATTTATTTCTAAGGAATTGTATTAGGGATGAATTTAAAAGATATGTTACAAGTTTGTATATAGTTACTATTCTTGTAGTACTGGGCAGATTTTCCATCTTCCAAGCTTGCATCCTCCTGCAACTGGCAATCACCATGTCCTGTTTTTCCAGAAGCTTGTTCCCTGACATCAGGGAGCTTGCTGCTGTGCCAGTCTTTGCCTACTGCATTATTTTCACTTCCCTACCTTCCCTATTTTTTTGTTTTGTGTTAAATGCATACTTCTCTTGTTACAGGTAGACTTTAACTTCTACTCAAGGGATCCCTGGAGCCAAATCAGCTCTCCTTACATACAATTTGAAACAGCTGATTTTCCCAGGGTTTGACTTGTCATCCCCAATGTATTTTTCCTAACAAGAAGGGCACAGTACAATTTGCACAGATGTCAAGGGAGAGTGTCTAGTTACACTATCTTCCAGAAGCAGTTGTTCAGGGCAGAAATGTGAGTCATTATTTTCTTCAGAAAATTATTTCTCCTGAGGTCGGTAACTTTTTGGTCTTAGTTCTTATTGCCTGGTTCTATTTTCTGTTAATGGCCAGTGATTTCACAATTCATTGCTAATGGTAGATGAGGTAAGTGGTGAGCCATGTCCTTAGGGATTAGGAGTAAAACCTCCTGCTTTACCTGCCCTGGAACACAGAAAGTTGAGTGAAATTTTGCCAACTTTTTTTGAATTTGCATCATTTTAATACATGGAACTCCTCAGAAAGCTAAATTCATGGTACTCATTAAATATTATGCTGAGTGAAGGGAGACATTTTGCCAGAGATGAGCTAACTCAGAAATTGGAATTGGTCTGTGAAAAGCATGATGAGGCTCAGAACAAACAGAATTGGCAATATTTAAAAAAGGTAAGAGAAAGCCTGTAGGAAGACACCAGAGTAAACTAAAGTGAAAAAAAGGATGTGATGGCTCCCAGCTGTTTGACAGATACTGACTCAGAATGCTGCAAACACCCAAATAAAAGATTATTTTGTCACCCCTGCTGTGTCACTGGGTGAAATACCTCCATGTCTTGCCAGAAGTTCAGAGTCTATCCTGGGATCTGAAGCCTGAAGGGCACTTACCTGCCAAAAATAGTTTAAAGACTTATGAAAAATTATATACTTCACTAACAGACAACAGCTTCCAGACATCTTTACTATTTTCCAGCAAACAAGTATTAATGAAAAAAAATACTTTGAATGTGTGTTTTTCTCCTTGTTTATAACAACATTGCAATTACCAAACTGTTGTATTTTTATAGGAGTGTGGTTGTCTCTTGAGGGGTCCTATGAATTAATGCTTCTATAAAATATGGGGTTTGTAATATGATAAAATGACTTACAGGTGTTTTAGAAAAGAAGAAATTGTGGGGAGTCTTTTTATTGCTAGTAATTATTTATGTCATTGTGCTGTAGTATTACCACATGCTGTACACTGCAAGAATTCCCACAGATGGAAACGATAATTTGGAAAAAATAACCTGCAGATAATGCATATGAATACTTGTGACCAAAAGCACTACCATCCTTGGTTGTTAATTTGGAGAACATCTGAAAAACATGAGGAATTCTTTTTGCTTTGCTACCTAAACTTGCTGGGCTCCAGTAGGAACAAAATTACTAGTCACTTAAAAAGTAACTGGTTGCTGATAAATAAAAATATTAGAAGAATACTTTCCTCATCCTATGCTTTTTGTTTGCATGCTTGTATTTTAATGAAAATAACTTAAAATGTTATGTTTCAGAGTCCTACAAATATTCTACTTCAATTTGCTTTTATAGATGCTGATCTTGCTGTACTTTATATATATATTTTGGCTATCATAAAATCATAAAATCAAACTGAGATTGGAAAAGGCTTCTAAGTTCAAGTCCAGCTGTGTTCACCACTAGACCTTGTCCCAAGAGCCACATCCTTGCCCCTTTTGATCATCCTGTGAATAAGGTAACAGGGCTGTTAGGTGATCAACCTAGGGAAAAATAGGGGTTCTTGGATATTTTCAGTCTTTTCATTATATCTGTTGATAAGCAGGCACTGTCTCGGGTTCTGGAGGTGTCAAGCTGTTTTTTCTGACATCTCCTTATTGTTTCTCTGCCTGTGTGTGGTGTCTGTATCTGCCTTCACTCAGCCACTGAATGAGGGGGGTTTCAGAGTCAGGCAGCAGCTCCTGCTGCAGCTCCCCCTGCCCTCACACTGCTGACAGAAGGAGGTTAAATGATTTCCTTCCAGCTTTTAAAGCCTGTTAAAAACTGTGTAGTCCTCTGAAAGAAAGGCCTATTTAAGTCTGGCTATTTCATAGTGGAAGTGAGAAATTTGATTTTTATTTGGAGCTTTCCTAGAAGTGTTGCTTTGATTGGTTGCAAGCATGATTGATTCTAGATTTAGCAGAAGGAAGCCTGTGGAAGTGGGACTGCCCTCCCACCTTTTCTCATTCTAGACAAGGACACAGGAGGTGGGATGTTCTGGGCTGCTCTGAATTACTCTGATTGCTCTGATGTGACTTTATCTCAACATTTTTCTTGGTGACTTTAAATATATGTTTTCAAGAAAATATCAACATTAAAATTATTCTGAATTAGAATGTAATATAAAGATGTAAAAAAGTTGATATAGGTCAACCTGACCAACTTATGTAATGAACTACCCAGTATTTTTTCTATCTTAATTTAGACTTACAGTTTTATTTGAATATTAATTTTATGGTTTCTTATACACATGAGAGACATTGTTGTTCTCCCCATTTAAAGACTCTTCAGGGTTCTTTCCTTGTGCTGTTTTTTTTCTGTAAATCTGTAATTTTACTGGGATCTGCTGTTCAGGGATGGAATTTTCAATAATTATGGTCTGCTCCATCATTTTATGGGATCTATGTTCCCTCAAAATAAGGCCTCAGAATGAAGAAAAAACAAAATCAGTGCTTTTCAGGGGTAAAGATTTCCTTTGAAAATTTAAAAGCACTTTTATATTTTTAGAGCAAGGACTTGATATTTCATGAGAAGAGAGAAATATATTTTATATTCTGCTTAGAGAACTGTAGAACTTTATTCAAGTTGCAGATATTTGAAAGTTATGATTTGGTTGTGCTCAAGTGGTACTGCTTAATTTTTAGGTGAGATACTCAATTTTCTCTAAGTATGGCTGTTTCTTTCAGGTCTGAGTTTGACTTATTTTGGTCTGTTCAGAATTGTAAAGTTCAAGCTGGGCTCTCTCTGCAATAGTTTCCTTAAGTATTCAGGCAGTCTGGGGAAATGAAGGCACTTGATTACAAAATACATGAGCACAGAATCCATAGAGGGCTAAAGGTGGAAGGCAAGAGGAATATATTGGGTTGCAGCTGACTTGAAAGGACAATAAAAACAGCCATTAGCAGAGAATCAGTTTTCTCTGCTGTGTTTTCTCACCATTCTGCAGCTTCCCAAGCACTGCCAGTGCACTTTTTCCAGTTGTGCCCAGCCACAGTGGACTTCTCCTCTGCTGTGTGAAAAGACAAGTACTATGCAGATCCTTTAGTCCATCTCAGATGCCTGAACACCACAGAATTTGCCCCTTCTCCATCAAGAATCCCATTCCTTCCTTCAAACAATGACCAAGATTCTTTACTTTCAGTTTACTGGAAGAGGCAGAAGTGGCCCTGACACATTAATGATTAATTAATTGTTAATTAGTTGCCATTAATAAAATGTTCATTTAGAAAAAAGCAGGCAAAGTGGAGGCTTCTTTGCCTTCTGTGGGATTGCTGATGGCAGGGTGAATCTGCTGCAGGCTCCAGTCATGCACGTGCTCTGTCAGGGCAGGAGGATAAAGGCAATATTCCCGTGTATTTGAGCATGGATGGTAACTCCAGTTGAGTGTTTGCAGGAGACATTTAGTTTTTGATGACATTACCATGAGTGTGGCCAGCTAAAACTCTATTTTTGTTTTCCAAGTTTGTTCTTTAGAGAAAAAAAGGATGGTCTCATTTTCAGCTCTGTTTTTTTTTTTTTTTTCCTTCAAGAAAATCAATATTTGGAACAATTTCTTTCAGGGGTCTCTTTTGCAGTTTTGTGTTGTGTTTGGTGAACTGATGAAATGTGTTGCTCATTCTCCATTTTGTAACATTTTAGCCACTTTCACTTGTCCTTACTGCCAAGAAGAAATTGGAGGTGGTAAATCTGTACTTCTAACTGGATGATTTTGGAATTTTAGATTAATTTTTCAATTTTCCAGAAAAATTGAATGTGCTGACATTTAACGAAGTTTTTGTATCAATATTGAAAAGACACATTGCATATTTTTTTGTGTAGTGGTTAAAAAAAAAAAAAGCTGTAATGTCTGAAACTTTTATTCTATTTACCCAGATAATCTCTCATTTCC
>VZUA01086845.1:9070-28927 GCA_013401035.1 Horornis vulcanius
GGGAGGGGCGGGGCCGGGGAGCGGCCGGCGGGGCTGGGTCCCTGCGCGGGGGGCGGCGGGGGGCTGGTCGGCCTCGCCGCGCCGTCCGAGACCGGCAGCAGGGCCGGCCATTCACTCTGGAGAAAAGCTCTCATTCACCAGAGGCCTTGCGTGTTTTGTTTTCACACAGTTGTTATGTTGGAAAAGGCGTCTGAATTGTAGTCCACCCTTGACGAAACACCAAATCGAATAGATCATGACATGAAATGCCATGTGCAGTCATTTCTTGAACACCTCTAGAGATGGTGACTCTCCCACCTCCCTGGGCAGGCCATTCCAGTGTCTAATCAGACCTTTTGAGAAGAAATTCCTCCTACCATCCAACCTAAACCTACTCTGGCGCAGCCTGAGGTTGTGTCTTCTTGTCCTGCCTCTGGTTGCCGGGGAGAAGAGGCTGACCCGTACCTGGCTACAACCTCCAAGCCACCTCTTCTTTGGTCTAAAAACAACCTCTAGTGTTGGCACCAAAAAGAAGCGGGGATGGAGAGAATAAAGCATGGAGCGGCCAAAGCCTGGGGAGGGGGAGCGAGGCATTCACAGGCAGGCTGAGCAGCGCCATTGGCGCGGGGCGTTGGAGCAGAGGTTTCAGCAGAGCGGCTGGGGCAGCGCAGCGAGCCGGGGCAGGAGCCGGGGCAGGAGCAGGGGCAGGAGAGCACTGCACTAGGCTTGGCCAGTCACCTTGTGGTGCCAGGAGCCAAAGCTCGCCCTGTGCCATCCTCTGCTGGCTCTGGAGAAAAGTTGGTGGGCTCCCTCCAACACAGGCCCACAGGCCGTGCCAGCACCCGTCCCACATTCTCTTTAAATCAAACGATAACATCGGGAAAACCAGCTCCATCGCATCATGTTTCAGCTCTCGGCACTGCCGAGAAATAAAAATTTATTTACAGAATCTGTCTCTTAGCCTCAGGAGTAAAATATCTATCACTCTTCAGCAGTAATAGTCAGCAATGAGCCATCATTTCATCCTGCAGTGCTTCTTTCCAGTTACTTATAGCTTTCTCAGAAGTGACCTTTGGGGCTGAATGTCTCATGCATGTGTCAGCTCAGAAGTGAATATGAGAAGTCTAATAAAAATCAAATTGGGTGTTCTTAAGTTATCTTAATGTGGAAAAAATTGTGTTTTTTCCCAGCTAAATCATTTTTCAAATGCCTATTTTATGCTTGGTTACAAAATGACTTCCTTTTAACCTTCCGAGAGTTTGCAGAGAGTGCCGCAATGAATACAATTTTTCTCTTTATTTGCGGAAATTTGATTTTGAAATAACAGTCAAAAATGTTTTAAGATAGCCTGCACAGGACATTATTTTATTTGATTTTTTTTCTTCCTCTTGTTCTACTGTTCATGGAAACATCTTGTTCTGTAGACATCATTAGTCAAACTAATAGGTTTGTGTGAATACTATATAAAATTCCACCTTTACAAGCTGCACCCGGTGATTCCTGTGTTGTCAGATTTTACTCAAGATTTACCAGGTTTAGTATGTATTTGCTATTATGCATCCAAATAGCTATTTTATGGCTATTTTGTAGGGCTACCTATGTTGCCACGTGTTGTTAGGAAACATAGAAGAGTGTCATGAATCATGCCTTTGAAGCTTAAGAGCACTCCAGTAACTTCATCTCTAAATGAATTTTACACTGTGGATAAATGCGTAAACAAATTTGTATCCATAAAGTCTTGAATTACTTCAATATATCCTGTTTTAAACAAACAGCTTAATTGTGTAGACATTTCATTTTGTTTGTTTGTTTGTTTAACAAACCATATGAACAATTTGTTCTCTACTCTAGTGCCTACAGAAGTTCTTGGCAGTTCACCAAGCTTAATCTTTGGATCCTCAGCATGTGGTTAGGAGGGCAGAGGGGACATGGAGAGGCTGAAGAACACTTCTGTGGGACTTGAATCACTCCATGCCTTCTTCTATTTATGAGAAAAACAAATTGAATATAATGGGTTTGTAGGTGTGATGCTATGAGTCAAGTATTTCTCCCCTTTTGCCACAGCCAATGATGAATCAAAAATGTTGGGTGCTGTTGATAAATCTCTAAAGCTGTATTCTTTATAAAGGAAATTCTGGAACTGCTCGTCAACTTCTAGGAGGGAGCATTAAGATACTTTAAAAACTTACTTTTTAAAAAACTTTTTTCATACTAGATTATAATACAAAGCAGTTCACATGTGTATTTCTCTCTGCCAAGAAGAGAACCTTTGGTCTTTATAAATTTCCACTTCAGCGATTTTGAAACCTTTTCCTCTATCCCAGCAATCAACTTTTTGTTATACTTTAATATTTATGACAGAGAAGAATCATTGCATTCTGTTCTCAGCCAAGTATCATCAGCTTAAGGAACTAAGGTTCCAAGCCATTAGGAACTTTGTCTATGGCACTCTATCAGCGAGTGAACTAAAGCAGACAAAAGAAATGACAGAGCAAGAAAGCTGGCAAAGCCAAGCCCAAAGTGCAGTTGGATTTTACACTTTTGGGGTGGTAACTGCAGAGTTTTTCCTAATTAATTTTCAAATGTGTTCACTCTTTCATGTCCCTTAAGGAAGGGAAAGAAGTGAAAACTAATTAGATGAAGTATTTTTACATGACAGACAGCATTAGAACTAATTGTGGCAAAATACCAACCCAGCTGAGTTAACCTAAGCATTGATAGCAACATTCAGATCCTGTGGCACCCTTTGCATGTGGCACATCAGCAGCCTGTCACCAGGTGTTGGTGTCAGCCACCTCCTTGCTCAATAGTACAGGCTCGGGGCCTTGCCCAGTTGTTTGGAGTGTTGTTGCTTGCTTCCTACAGCTGCAGATACCTGTTTGTGTATGCCAGCTTCTTCAGATAACAACAGTAATCAAGTCACATTGATTATCTTGATGGATTCATCTAATTCATTGTCAGGATCTCTCTCCTTCATGAGATAAGTGTTCACACTCACACTGACTTGCTAAGTGCCATAAATGCAGGTAGAAGGGCAACCCATTATTAATATAATGACCTAGCTTAATTAGTTGAATGGAGCTGAGGGAGCATTAGCTGTAGTTGTTGAGGTCTTGCAGAACATGTATAAAATAGATTGAAGTGCACAGATTCATGTTTGTCTAATTCCATAGAGAGCTTTCTGCATATCTATTTACTAATCAGTTCTAAACTACAGAGAAGAACTGCTTCCTTTGTAAAAAATGGTCATTAATTTTCCTTCCTAAAATAGCAGCAACAGGGTACTTTGCCATTAGACATAAAGATTTTTTTTCTGTCTTTTTATTGAACTCATTTAGCTTCTCAATTGCGAATTTTCTTGTCTGTGTGGTTTTGAAATGTGTGCATTTGTATATTCAGCAGTGCATGCTAAAGAGTTCTGAGACACCAGGACTTACGTTCCTGCTTTATATGCTGAAGCGCTCTATATTCAAACATATTTAAAATTGGACAAAGCAGAGTTATTAATATTTCTGTCACAACTCTGAAATGTTCCTCATCATTTAATAAGAAACTTCCATTTCAGGGAAAACAGAGTAAAAAATCCCTCACTAGTTCAATGTCAGCAGTAAATGTCAGCTATTTAGTGAAATCATTGTAACAGAAAAGGGAGATGAGCTATTTTACTGCTTTTGGAAGATAACACCCAATGAGCACTCTACATGGGATTGTTTTGCCATGTTCATAACTTTGATTTGATTCCAAAGTCAGAGTTTTGAAAACTGTTTTAAATTTTCAAAAATTCGGAATACTGTCTTTTGACTTTTATCATCTAGCTAGGGTGGGAAAAAAGGCATTTGACACTTGATATTCTTCATAACTTAAATGAAAGAAAACCTCTTAGGTCTCTCCTGTCTGCCAGCATGATGCTGGGTTTAATCAGTCTCCTTTTCGTTAACCTTTAAAAAAAAAAAAAAAAAAATTAACTTAATTATCAAAGTACTTTTGTACAGTTGGAAATACAGCTCTTTGGGCTTGGTGTGAATTTTTTATACTGTGTTTGTATAGCACTTAAATACAACAGCACTTAAATGTACCTAGATGCTGTAATAGCATTTCCCCAGACAGGAAAAATGAAGTGAAAAGAATGTCAGACAGGATCTTAAAACCAATTGTAGATCTGAGTTCTGGTTCCACATCTATTTCCTTTAATCCATTGCAGTTTAAAATACAGAAAATTCTAGATGCTAGAAGGTGAATAAAGAGTGAGAAGACAGAAGTGAGCTACATTACCCCTTACACACATGCACAGTCTTCAGAAGCCTTTCATTGAGAGTGCACTGTAGACTTTAATGCTCACTGGCAGTATTGCACATCCACATCTACAAAAACAAAAAAAGAGGCAGAAGAATACTGACAGGTTTCATTTTTAGAGGAGCAGAATGCCCAGAAAGGTGTTGCAGCAACCTTTTGCCATGCCTTCAAGCCTCTGCCCTGAATAGCACAAATCATCATGCAGAAGAGCTGCTCTATCATTGCAGTTGTCAGTGTGCATTCCAACCAGCTGGTTGGAACCTCAGGCTCTTGCTGATAAATATAATTTCCCTATAAATGATTCAGGTAGGGGTGAGGCTTCAACTGTGCCCCTGCAATAGGTACACCAGGTGTAAGGGCTTGGAGCTATTTCTGAATTACCACAAATTATTCAGCAGACTACAAGATGAAGGAGGGAGATACCATGGCATCCCTCTTCCTTCTGGGCTCTAAATGAAAGAAATGAGCTTATCTAGAGTAAAATAGTTGATTATTTTTATCTCTACATAATCTACAGAACAAAAGTCCAAACTTACTTCTGGCAAGCTGTTAGATTGTATGGAAATATTATCAGGTTACTCTTTTTGGCAACTTCTCCTCTTCATTATCTCCTTTTCGTCCCAACACCTACACTGGATTTTGGAATATTTATGATGTTTACCACCAGGAGTGATAGATGACAAACTTTAGGGATAAAGCTTCCCTAATGCTTTCAACAGCAGGAATAAACTGGACAGTCCACCAAGAGAATGTGCCTTTCAGCATGACTGGGGAAAATGCTTTTCCAAACTGATATTTGAACGTATGATATACCAAGTGCTTCTTCCCAGACTGATACAGAATAGTAAAACTAACTGACTGTCATTTGTAACAGAAGTTTTGAGCTCCAAGCTCCCTTCAGTAATACACAAAGGTGGTGCTGGGGCTCACCCTGAAAACTGGTAGATGGCACACACAAACAAGAAGTGGGTACACTGGTAATGAACTTAATCGCTAAATTCATCTTCCAGTAATGGAAACAATTTTTATGGATTTGAGAATCCTGAGAGTAGGGCAGGAGCAGTAAGCTTTTTATCCCACCCATGTAATAAGTCAAGGCTGGGGCATCATCAGAATCACCTGTGAAAAACCTGGTGTTCATGGAGGAAATGGTCCTGTGGTAATGCATCACACAAAATGTGGGCATCCCCGCAAGTACAAAGTTCCCCAAGCACCCATTCATTTTCTAATGGAAGTGGTGATTATTTTTAAATGCTCTGTGCTGAGTCCAGAACTATGTGATATCTCAGCCATGTACCAGAGCAATTTACCACCCCTAGGGATGGGTGGTTTGAGAATCCCTAATTAATTTCATAGAAAATAGGACATGAGGATGCTCTGCGCAGTTAGTGTGACAGCACTTCTGTAGACATGCAGGAGCACCCATGAACAAAGAGTGTCTAATCCCTAGAGCAAAGATTCTGTGTGTGCCTGTCTTGGAGTGCAATCATGCAATCCAAATTCTGTCCCAGTCCCCCTCACCCCTGTTTAGGTGACTGCACCTGCTCTATTTATTTATTATTATCTAATAACTGTAATTTTGAATCAGGTCAGACTCCAGACCGCAGCTGATCTGTGTGTAAGGGTCTAAATTAAAGTTCAGCTCTGCTCTAGGTGATTTATGTGCTGTTTTGGATCTTATGCCCAAATGATGACTCTTAATTTATTAAGAAAATACCAACAAATTTATCTTCATGATTGTAAAGAAAACACAGGAACCCAAATGGGTACAACCAGTGTAAAAAAGGCAATAGTAGTTCAGAACTCTTTCGTAATCAGAGTTCCTTCCTTCTTAAGTTAAATTTAATGAGGTGTAATTCACAGAGAGAATATTTTTCATGCCAGTATTTGTTCTAATAAATGGACTAAATATCTGGAAGAAAAGCCTATATAAAACAGCATATGAAGAGAAGAAAGATGTAAGAAAGTCTTGAATCCACAAAGGACTTGCAAAAATTCAGCCTTTGCTAACTGCTGAACGCTATTAAAATGTAACTTGGCCTATTGGAACAGATTAATAAATCTTTGATTTAAACACCATGCCAGCCCTGACTTGCAAAAAAATCACAAGTTCAATACTCCAGAATCCAAGACATAATACCTTCCTCTGACATCCTCAAAAAGTGGAAAGTCCTTAGTCTTTCACTAGTTACCACTTAGTCTTGAACTTACTTTCCTGGCTTGGGTCTGACTGTGAGGCCTGAAAAAACACACATCAAGCAGCATGTCAAGCAGGGACTCATTCCTCTCATTAGAGACTGAGATACAATAGAGAGTGTAAAGCCTAGTGGGTGGGACTAGAGGAATGCAGGGAGGAGATAAGAACAAGGAGACTCATGAGAATAGCAGAGATGAGGCTGGAGACACTCCAGTGGGTCCGAAAACAAGAGACACCAAATCAAGATCTTCAGTTTTCCTGAAATGGTGTGACCCTGTGGGGTTAAAACTTGACCCCACTTTGCCAGGACTATACTAGGGTTGGGATTACATTTCTGATGGACCAAACTGAGCTCATACCTTGCTATCTGCTTGATGAGACCTGTGGGCCTCATACAAAAGATCTTCATGTAACTTCCCTTAAAAATAAACTGACACAACCATGAAAACTTTGCAACTCTTTTTTTTTTTTTAACCAGGACAAGCCTATCCAACTTATTCTATTTATTATACTGTAAGCATGCCTCATAAATCTTGTACCTTATGCATTCTATAATATCATAAATTGCATGAGGAGGACGATTAATACCTAAGCAAGATTAGCTTCTTATATATTAGATTGTAAAGGCAGCCTGGAATGGAGCAGTCTCTGAATTTATGGCAAGCAAAGCTCAGAACTGGGTCTGGCTGTTCCAGCACAGTAAGAAATGTGGAGTGTTCATCCTGCCTCTGGTAGGTTTTGAAACCATAAACTGTGTTTTGGCATTTTTGTGCTGACCCAGAGGGACACTCAGCATTGTAGCAAGTTCAGCATGTAACCTCCTGCCTGGATTCTCTCTGCAGTCAAACTTGATCAGAGTTTCAGTATTTCTCTCAACTGTGGCATCATAGGCCATGATCTGAGCAACCAAGCTGTGAAAGGAAGGGGAAAAAAACCAAGAAAATCATGCTTTGTATGTAGTGGCTAAGTAGAAATTTCAGATGGCAGAAAAAACTGAGGACCATTTCTAGATCGTTTATTTATCTCAGAGGGCAAGAAAGGATGCGGTACATTCTTCTGTCAGCTCTTCCAAAGAAAGACTAAGTGGCTTTCCTAGGCAGGACATTGCAAACATTTAACAATATTATCCTATAATTTCTGTTTGAGCAGTCCAGTAATGGCAATATGCAGCAGATAAGGCATGAATTCATGAAAGAGAAATATTTACAGATTAAAAGGTCTAACATTTATGTTTCTAAATTAAATATAAACAGCAGCAAAAAAATTCCATGGTTTTGTACAATCAAAGTACTTTCAGGAGAGCCTTCATATTTTGAAGTTGAATTCTGGTCTTAAATCCGTATCAGTGTATATTTTCTTCCTCTATTCGTAGTCTCTAATTCTCTTCTGGAAAAGTTCCACTGAATTTCAAAATTTACTGGGTTGTTTGGGTTTTTTAAAGATTCTTTAGAGTAGCAACTCGGGGGGCAAGAGAGCTGTAGATTCAATCCGCACCGTAAACAGGAGAAATGACAGCACCCTCTGCTGTCATTTTAGATAATTACCTTAAAGATTTCTCTCTTAATCTCATTGGTTTTATATTTCGAGAGAAAAAAAAAGGTGACAGAATCTTTGATTCATAATTTTTATTTAATTTTAGAAGGACTGTGACTGCCTTGTGCTTTATTTCTATTCAGTTGCTTTGCAGATGACTGTTATATCCTGCAATTCAGACTAATTTGTCTTTTAGGATCTAAAAGGAACTGAAATTTTAAATCTATGACTTCTCCTTATGTGAGATAGGATTCACCTTTCAAAATATATCTTGTCATTCAATAAAAATGGCTTTTATCACGTGCACACTGAATTTCAACATATGTTTTCTAAAACCCACTCTCTGACTGATGAGCCAGAGAGCCCAACAGGTTTAGTCTTCACTTATTTAATCCATACACCTGACATCGGGGTGCTGCACAGTTGGGATTACATCTCCCTTTGCCCTGCTGCAGACACAGGTGATTCTGACACTGAACTCCCAAGGATGCAGCTGTGGATTGACTACAGAGACCTGAAGGGATTTATTTCCATGATTAGGGACTGAGGTAAAATTTGAATAGTATTAAATGAATATATACTCCCTCTCTCTCTAATTCCCACTTCCCTTCTGTGATGGACATATGGTTTTGGTTCTGAGTTAAATAAGTTTTAAAATAAATGTAAAATTGCAGGAACTTTATTTACGTACTTACAGAAGTCAACTTACTGGCTATAGACCTTATCTGATAGTTGGTTTTAATTCCTTCACACACATGAAGAGAGTGAAATATATTGGATTTATAATATTGTGATTTACACAAAAGTATGCCTCCAGCCTGTGGGATACTGAAGATGGAGCTCTGGACCAATTCCAAGAAAATCCTTTACTTTAAAACTGCATGTGAGGTATTAAGAAAAAAACTGATTAAGTCTTCATTTATATGTAAGGTCTGTTTCATTAAATGGACTTCAGAGCTCAGTTTCAGGTTTTCCAGCTACTGCTTCTTCTTTCCAGTGGAAATTTAGTAAAAATTCTGTCCTCTTCCTCTCCTCCTCCTCCTCCTTCTCATTCTTCTTCTTTTTTAATGCTCAGTATCAACATTTTAAATTGAAGTGCTAGGAAAGATTCTTCTGTATTCATTAAAAGCATCTGTTCTGCATGGTTTTAAAACATTGGGTATGTTTTAAAGTACTCATTCATGTTCTTGAATAAAAATGGTTTTCAGCAGAGAAATGCAGTGTAAATACGGATAATGTACCTGAAATACTAAAATTTTGTTTGGGAGAACAAACACATAATTATCCCAGAATTACTTTTGCTTCATGTAATTTCCCAGATTTTTTAGCATCCAGTAAACCAACAAAATCCATGGGGAATCAACAGGACAGAACTGATTAGGTTTTATTAGGCATCAGCAGGTACATAAAAATCACTAGTGCTGCGTATGCCTACATTAGCAAGTATCTGGCCCAGGATTCTTCATGGAAGGTACAAGCCCAATGCTAAGTCCCATATGGTTGGCTCAGCACAGTGTCTGTGTCTATTTCTGGGAAAAATTCCGAGGAGCTTGACCAGAATGGCCTCTGCACTAAAGTTGTATTTACTGTGCATAGCTGCCTATAGGCTTTACAGCCAAATGAACCTGTGCCCTGTCTCCAGACCTGTCACAATCTGGGTCTGGTTTTAGTTGCCATATTGACATCTCAGCCTTGCTTCACAAGTGAGTTGGTTCCTTTTCCTGTTGTCCCGTGTCTTCTTGTTCTTCAGTCTTGGCTGTTTGAAGAAAAATGAAATCCACGTTTCCTGGCCACAGCCTTCATCCTCCCATCCCTTCCTCGGCTTCTAGCAGAGCCACAAGGTTTGCAAGGCCACTTCCACCTGACAGTGCTTAGGGGCTTCATTATAAATGTGTCTGTGATGCAGGGTCAGGGTCAGGAACAGCAAATGGAAGTCAGGGGAAGTTTCTGCAGGCAGTTCCTTCTCCACGTTCTTTCCCTGTTCCTGGCATCCCGCTCTGTACGAGCCTGTGTTCTCACACCGCTTCCCGCCCACTAGGTGGTAGCAAAAAGGCGTTGTTGGGAGCGGAGGGGCTCGCAGGGCTGCTCCATCCTTCTCCCGGGAATCTGCCGGGCAGGGCCGGAGCCAGGCTGCTGCTGCTGTTGGGCAGCTGGGGGAAAACCCTGAAAACCTTCAGTTGTGCAGATCCGAAACTACGAGCTTGCTACAGAGTAAATCCTTCTGGAACTTTAGGAAGGAGTAAGGAAGACAAGCTGCTTTGTTGAAACCACAAAATGGGTAGTAGGGGGTTCTTGGGGATTTTCTCCTTGAAAGCACTTCCAAGACCTGCAAAGGAATGTTCCCGTGCACTGCTGTCCCCCACGCACGTTGTCAGATGTGTGGAGCTTTCCATGTTCAGCTCATTCCGTCAGGATATGCTACATATAGTAAAGGCATCCCTAGGGAAAGTGCCAGAGGTCAAAGAGGGCGGCAAGGTAAAAGCAGTTCATGTTGTGCTGGTAACATAATGCCTTCCTTTAAAAATACCTACATTTAACAAATTAACTGAGTTATCTGTTGGGATGAAAATTCATGTAGAAGCTTGAAGACCCAAACATGGATCTCCTTCTGGTCCACATCTGTAACATGTCTAGCACTAAAATTTAGTAAAAAAATATGAAACTTCTGATCTCATAGTTTTCCTTTTCTCTACAGGGATAAACTCAGTATTTTTTAAATAGGAGAAGAGATTATTTTTGGTGAAAAAAAAATTAAAAAAGGAATGCCTTAAAATAGTTGGAGCATTTACATGGGAAAGGAAAGAAAACAAAGAAAAATCTCTCATTCAAACCATAGCTCTCCTTGATTCAGGGCAAGCCATGATTTCAGTGGGCAGCTTTACCAGAGACTAGTGTCTCTATGTGAGATCTGCTGGGCCACCTCAAGGGACACAGTGATGAAGTCTGTGCCTACCCAGCCTCTGCCTCTTTGCAGGTCTCTCTCAGCATGGTAATCAAAATTACCACACTACAGGAAATATCTTCTGCTGGAACATTGTTGCAATATATTTGGCTGACAAAAAAAGCATCTTTTATTTGGAAAATTGCTCCAGGAACTCCCGACCATCTTTGTTCAATGGAGCAGGAGGGCCATGACTTGAGAGTAAAAACAGCAAGCTCAGCAAACTGCCTGACCTCTCGTGCACATTCAACTTCCCAGCTGCTGAAGCCTAATAAAAAGAGTGGCAGAATTACTGTAGAGTCATTTGGTACCAACCAAGTAGCACTGGGAAAGATGCAGTTTGCTTCTCTTGCCCAGCTCCTCAGTGTTTAAGCTGCAGCACTTCACATTTCTTTGGAGAAAACCTCACTAGAGTGCAATTTAGTTGAGTTCTTATTGTTCTGCATGAGAAAAGCAGAGCAAGGAAAGAAAAACAAACAAGCAAACAAACAGAACAAACCCAGTAAGTATTAAAAGTGAAATGGTTCAAAAGCAAAAATTCAGAAAATGTCCCCCATCAAACAGGATCACTTATATCAGCTTTTCATTCCCGCATTCCTGCAGGTTTGATTCAGAGACAAAGTAATCAATAATTTGCATATTTTCATCCTCTTAACAACATCCCAGAGGAAATAATTTCATAGGGATAAACTGTTCAGCAATTTCTGTGGTATATTAACTACGAGCAAGCCTTTCTTGAATGTCAGATTTTTACTTCTGCTCTCCTTTTTGTCGCTATCTTTTTTTTTAAGCAATATTGAAAACAAAACAAAACAAAAGCCCTACTTTATTTGACCATTACTTAGCTTCATATCCTTTTCACAAGACAAGTTTTCCCTGGAACCCAATCCCTCTGGCACTTCCATTTCCTCATATAAATTGTTATTTGTCACAGTTCCTGTATATAAGTTACAACCCTATCTTGCTCCATTTTTAGATTTCACTGTGAAAAGAATGATTTAAATCAAGGTGAATACATTTCTGTTGCTGTGGTGGACTTCACAAAGGCTTTTCCTGATGTCAGATCTTCTCTAGGCTCTTGACAAATACCATTGCTTTTGTAAATGATTTTTCCCACTAACAGGATATGTAGCCTTTCACCTCTAAGATGCTGTTTTGAATCCTGCCCTTCTCAATTGCCAAACAAGTGTCAAAGAGCAGCAATTTAGATTGCAAGCCTTGAAGAATCTTGATCTAATTTCCAGGGAAAAGATGTTCAGATAGCATAGAAGTCCCTTTCTTCTGAGATCGGCCTTGCTCACTGAAGAGTTAATAATCAGAAACTAAAGTTAGACCAGCTCAGTTATGAAATAAAGTGGACATTCTCAGTAAGTCATGCAATTAAGTATCTTACAGATTTAGCAGACATCAGGGTCAGAGAGAGGGTATCCAGAGAGCAGAAGCTCGTGCAGTGCATGCCATGCTAATGGAAGCTTTAATGCCTGTGCTTTACCTCCACCATCAAGAAGGGTCTGGTGACTGCAGCATCCCCAGCACACCCAATGACTGTTGGGTGCCTACCAGTGCTTTCCCCAAACCAGGGCTTGTGTACAAGCAGAAAAAACCACTGGTTTCCTCTTTGTATGCCTGACCCATACCCGTGGTTATACAGAGTATTCTGTTATCAAGTTCTTCACGGATGATGGTCCAGGAGAGGCAGTAGCAATAAACCCTCTTGCCCTGTGCAATTTCATTAACCTTTCTCATTTTGTGCCTGTGAGCTTTGCAATCTCAAATGTCACCTTATTTTCTGCCATCAGATGCATGAGTTAGTCATGCACAGTTTTATTTATAAATATAATACCTTGTTTATTTGAGCCCCAGAGATTTTGGGTAAACACAGCCTGAACAAAGGGGGATGCTGGGGCTGAACATGAAGTTCAGAATTTCTGAGCCCTCTGTGCAGCCTTAGTAACAGCAGGTAATCATCCTATACAGAGGAGAGACCATAAAGAGAGCAAGCAGAAGCAGGACTCAAATCCTAAGGTTTTACACACACAAAAAAATTAATTTCAATTACATTATAAAATACAAAACCAAACCCCAAGAACGCATACACACACAATGCATAGAGACAGGGAAAGAAGAGCTGCCCTGACCCATCCTGTGCTGGGACAATAAAGCTATTTCAGTTGGCCCTTGCTAGTCCTCCTGTTGCTGCTTCTCATCTTTGCCTTTTTGGGAGAGTAAAGCGGGGATTCCAGCTGCCCTGGCACTGCCCTGGTGAGCCATTTTATTTTTCTGTCAGCTGCTCAGGAATTTTCCATTTTTTGGGCTACAAAACAGTCTGTTTGGTTCTGGCAAGTCTCTTCTTCCTGGTGCCTGCTGAGGTGAAGAAACTGCAGTGTTTCCCAGCACTATCTAGGGCATCCATGAACAACTTCCCCTTGGCTAAAGCAGTCTCTGACAGACCTTTTGTCCCTGACATAATTATAAATGTCCTACTTTGGCTTCACAATCTTCAATCTTTTTTTTCTCACACCTTTTGTTGCCCTTCTGATGTTTCTGGTTTTGTTGACTTTTTTTCCAGCATTTTGCTATTTCTTTGGCTGTGTGATGATGTGTTGATCCTACTGATTCATATCTTTACTGTGTCTTTATTTATTCCACACCCCATCCTTGAGATAACTCATCATTTTTTGCTCATCAGGTACTTCTGGCTTGGGAACAAATTTCTTGAAGTCCATCATAGTTACTTATCATTTCTATTCCAAGCCTATGCAATCCTCTTCTGTATTCAGTGAAGTCCATAGCCCTCCCTCAAAAGGTCAGCAAAAGTTTGTGCCTATCAGGACAGAATTTGGCATCAAAAGCTCCAGTCTTTTTTGAAAAAAAAAACCCTTAGAAACAGAAATATAAAAAGAAGTGAAGGTTTTTCCCAATTCACATTACTCACTAGGGCAGAGATTTATAACCTTAGTGATTCAGGTTTTCAGTTGTACCCACTATTTCAAAAGATTCAGATAGGTGTTTCTCAGGAGCTTACAAATGTGATGGAAGGTTTTTCTGGGGCTCTCAGGATCCCTACTTTGAGCATTCACCTACCTGCAAACCTTTCCCACCTTGCCTCAGATCACCAAATCTGCTGTGCCTTTTTAGTTCTACCTGCTCTGCTTTGGTGATATTCCCATCTGCCATATTCCTTCTCTGTAGCTGGGTGGTCAGCCAAAGTCTTCCCTATTCTTGGCTACCCTTGCAGGATAAAAGGAAAGAATCAGAGCTTCTCTTTTGTCCAGGATTTCAAAAGTTCAGTCTGCACTTACCAGATGTTAACAAGAAAAAAAGTGTTGTCAAAAGATACTAGCAAGATGAGGAGTAGTATGTAGGATAGCTACATTTATCCATAAAAGTCTCTGCAGTCCAGATAGCTGTCTCTAATTCATCATAGGACAAGAGTGGAGAAGGGAATTTGCCTAGAGGAAGAAATAGGGCAGAAAACTTTAGCCAAGTCAGCAAACCCCTCTTCAAATCCCTGGAAAGGTAGAAGGAGTCAGAGCAGTATGTCTCCCATCTCCCTCAAGTCTGCATTACACTTCTGTTCTCCAAGGCATCTGGAAAAACACAGACAGAGCTGTTCTATGTGCATCACATTTGAGTTCCATCTCTGAACAGAAGGAAATGGGGCCTTGGACCCCAAAACCCTTGGACACAGAATGAGGCAAGCCATTGGGGACCTCACTGAATCAAAAGGGGAAATTTCTGGTTTGGATGTTGAGAAGTTTGCAACACAGGCCATAAAAATTTCCCCAGAGGTAAGTATGAACAACTGCACTGCAGCAGCCTAGTGCTTGTTGTAGGACATTATAATGGCAACTGGAGAATTCCTTTATCTATATTGTTGCATAATGGAACTGAGCAATATTTATGAGTATCTTCTTGAACATTTTTTCCCCCCTGGAAGTGACTAATCCTGTGCAGATTTACTGAAAGTTTATCAGAATGTCAGGCAGTGCCAAGGAGCAAAGCAGCCAGGCCATTGCACGTACTGCAGTGAAGCTGTTAGCAAGGACACCTGGCAAGGAAAAAAAGTTTAAAAACCCCAGCTTGAGTAGAATTTCTTGACAATATAAAATTATTTTCTTAGAGAACAAAGGAAGAGCCTTTTCAGTGAAGAAGGGTCATTTCTACTGACAATATGCTTCCAAATTCTGAATAAAAAACCAAACAGCCAAATATGTAATAAATTATATATTACATGTTTTTTCATAGATAAAAATACGTTTTATATATTTAACTACATAAATATATTTACAATATATTGCAAAGAGCACTACACATTTTTACAGCAAATATTTGCACACTCCAGATTCTTTCTCATAGATGTCACTTGCACAGACACTACCTTCCTCATTACTGTACATGAGATTTGTAAATTCTTCTGCTGGAACTACTGAAATATTCATTTTAAAGCAACAAACAATATTTCCTCACATGCCAAAGAAAATGGTAATTTTAACATCTTAAGCCTTCCCTAGAGATGGCAGGATTCCCTTGGTTTGTGTGTTACTCCACAGAGTTGCATTTTATGCCAGTGGGAGGGAGAGAGGGGCGTCTCCTCTGGTTTTTTCCACTAACCTCACAGTGAGGAGCTCTTTTTCTCCAGACTCCTACGACTGTTTCCTGACTTTGCTCATCATTCATTTTTGAATCCACCAGGTAGAACAGCTTTGTACAGGGTGGGGAAATAAAGTAATTACATTTGCCCAGACTCCTGTGGCAAGCAGCAGATTTGAAAGGAAGCATGACAGGTTAAGGCTGGTTGGGTGTCCTTCAATTTTGGTTCTTCTCCAGAAAACCCATTGCTTCCTGCCAGTCAAAATTTCTGATCCTCATCTGCTCTCCTCTCCATTTAGTGCCTGGTTTCCCTCTGCCACCAAGATCTATGTGTGGGCTGCTTCTCATGGAGGACACACGTTCAGCTCAGCCACCAGCCCTCTGCAGTCAGGGCACTGCTCCTCTGCCTGACTGTGACTCAGAAACAGCTGGAGGGCTTCTGCCCTTGGTGCTTGGCTCCTCTTGCCGCAGGTCCATCTCCTATCACACAGTGCCACACTGGGCTGCCAACTATTCCACTTAGGTAACGCTTGGCATTTCCAGCCCCAGGGCCTCAGCACTGACGCAATTTCCAAAATTATTTTTTAAAAAGCCACAAATATTTTGAATTCCTAGCAACTGAAAAACCCCAAAAGCAAGAAAGCAGCATTTTTCTGCCAGGAAGGGAAGAGGAAAGGCTGCAGTGGGGAGCAGAATGGTGGATTGAACTCTGCTTCATCTTTCTATTTCTTCCTCTTCTTTTAAAACTTGCTGGTATCTCAAGGTAATGGGAAAGGGAAGAAAGAAAGAGACAAAAACTGGGGTGGGGGAAATAAATTTTGGAATCCTTTCTCCAGAAGTAGAAGTCGAAAAGATCACATAAAGCAGTGCTGGCATCCTTCTGTCTCTCTTCACTAGCTTCCCACCTCCTTAAAAGCCACATATCAATACAGGTGAGAGATAAATGTTATTATATTCTCTACTTCTTCCTTCATTAAAAATAAACAGGGGCATAGTTAATGGTTAATGCTGCTGAGTTCATGGAACAAACAGTTCTCTTTTCCCATCTTGCCTGTAGTTCAGTTATGAACTTAGGCTGCCTTCAGGCTACAAAGGGCAAGAAAGCAGGAAATACATATATCCAGAAATACAGCCAGTGTTTGATGTCTCTGAGCTGAAATTAAATAAAATTGAAGTGGAGAATAAAAGCAATATGCAAACCATGGAGCTTGGAGTCAAATGGAGAAAAAGCAAAAAAACAGGTCTGAGATAACTGAGCAACGTGGAGGACTTCCAAATTCAGCAGTAATGCTGGAAAGTTGTTTCTGTGAATGTTGTTAGTAAATGATCTTCGAAGAAGTCACAGATTAAAAAAATAACTGAACAAATTTGGCTTATATAAGCGTGCCCTCTGGGTTTCCCAGCACTGAACAAGCAAGGTAGGATGAGAAAAACCAAGACCCCAGGGTCTGGAGCCAGAACAGTGACTGGGAAACTCAAAAAAACCCCTGTAGGGATACAGAGGAGCCAGAGAGTGGGATTCATCCTCACACTCCTCCAAAACACATGGGAAAATTCAGAATTGCCTTGGAGTATGTGGTGCTCTGAAGATTAAAGGTCAGTACGTATCTGTTAGGGAGGTGAAAACAGAGGTGAAGTACCATGCTGGATAAGGATGCTCACACAAGTCTGACACTCAGCAGTGCCATAAGCACTGGACAATGTCACAAAGGCAGCAGGCTACAACTCCTGACACTGCAGGAAGGAGAAGGGAGCTTTCTGTCTGGGCTATTCCATTGTGAAAGGGGACAGTATATACAGAAGCCTGCCAGAAGGGGAAGAAGGATTTGGAGCTGTAGCACAAACCAAAACTATCCCCCCAAATATTTCCTGTAAGTGTGCCCCACATTTTTCTGCCGCTCAAAGTGAACCAGAGCTCCTTATCTCAGCACTGCAGCAAAACACGTGAGATCAAGGAATTGATCCAAAGTTCACTAAGCATCAGAGAAATGAACCTGGCTTGCCTTTGGATAAAATAAAATACAGGTGTTGTATATAAGAATTATACACAAACAAGCTGACTTCACAGAACATACAAGGTAACTATTATCTGAAGAAACCATGAAACATGATGAATGGCATAGGTATGCTCAAAATCGTTATGAATGCAAAATTAAGAATTATAAGTACCTGGTAACACATGTTCAAAAGTCAGGTAGGTATGTAGTCAGGCCAATTTCTAGAGAAACTCCAGGGAATGTCTAAAAGAACACTGCATATTGAAAGAATAGTGCCCCTCAACACCACACACATCAAGAGATGTGCAGGATGGAGATTCTGAAGACACAGCACCTGCGTACTGCAGACTCTGAAAATATCTAGCTAAGGCAGAGTAAAAAGATATTGTAATTTTAACCACTGTGGAGATCCCAGAGAGCTGTCTTCTCAATTGGTGCCTTTCCCTGCATCATCTACTGAACTCATCTTGTTAATCAGCACATGAGTTTTCTAAAACAATTGAGGCCTAGGTGAAGACTATAGGAAGGACACAGTTTTGAAAGGGGAAAAAAACCCAGGCAAACAACCACCCCAAAAACCTAAAAGAAATGAATTCCAAATAGCTGCTTTACAGTTTTGTCTTTAATATATAAAAACAGTAATTAAATTTAGATATTGGCATCCAGATTACAGCCAGTAATATTTACATATGTATCCCAAAATCTAGTTATCTTGATGCAAAAGGAGTCCTTAAGAAACAACAAAAATAAAGAGCAACTTGTGGCAGAGCACCTCATCAACATTGATATGTTGATGTACACTTAAACTTACGACTGGAGAAAGACAAAAGCCTTTAGTGATGTTGAAAGATTATTCCTTGTTATTAGAATAACCATGGACTTTCAAACGGAAGAATGGGTTACTCAAGCCCAAATGCACATTTATGTTTTAGGAAAGAAGAATCCAGATACTATTGTGAAACAAGACAGAGATAATATGTACTCCTTTCTTTGGTTTTGGTGTCATTAGCACAGGTGATCAGATTATGAGTGGGATGAATTAATTCTGAAAAGAAAGAAAAGCATAACAGTGTATTAATGCATTGTCCAAGGACAGCGTGTCATTAACCTAATGATACACTTGTTGTGCTACTAATTGAAATGTCCTATTAAACAAAAATCAATACTTACAAGTCATTTCCTTAGCTGAGTAGTGTGATTGTCACAAAAGCTGTGTGTTGTGATTTACATAAATTTTTACTATTTTTTTCTTTGCTAGAATACCAAATCTCTTCTCAATGAGTGATCTGACCACTAGTTGGCATTGTTACTTCACTCAAATAAATGGCCTTTAAACGAGGTATTGAGCTACAAAACCTGACTTCTACATTTTTGAGCTCTAAGTTTCATTTTGCAACATCTGGACATGGTGATGAGGGAAAAGGGAAGGAACAAGTAATATGTGATTGGAAAATTATTTCCCCTTCCCCACCCTGTTCAGCAAATTTTTAGTTCTACACTAAATTCTGAAAAACAGTATAAAGTATATCTGTGGAGGGAAAAAAAACCCCAAACTAAGCCACAGCCATAGTCATGCACACTTAACTGGTACAGTCCAGGCTGTGAGTGTAGACCCAGTAGTAATCCTGGGTCAGTAAGCTTAAATAACAGAAACACAACTGTTGATTGCAAACATGAAATGAAAGAACTTTATACCCCATGAGCTGCTCTTTCTGCTACACCAGAGCTTTTAGTGGTTCCTTGTGCTCTGAGCTGCTGGTAGCAAAGCAAGTGCCAGCTTTTCTGCATGGCCATTCTGTCAGTCATGGAATAAAACAAGGGTGTTTTTCTCATATTTCCAGAAAGTGGGGTGGTACCTTTGTGAGTTAGAGTGCAAAGAGGCCTTTAGGGCAGAATCTGCCTGTGCTGCTCAGCCCCTGGTCCATTCACTCTCAGGCTGCTTGGTCACACATGGGATGGGGTGTGGGGTTACTCCTGCCTGCGCTATCCCATAGCTCTGGTAGCTCTGCTGTGTGAGACTGGGGAGCCCCTGCAAGGCTCAGCAGCATAAGTTGGTTCTGGAGGTCCCTGCAGACAGGGAAGTGGAAAAGAGAACAGGTTGTCACTCTGTGTCCCATCAGTGGAAGAAGGAGAGGGGATTTTCACCTTGTGGAGTCTAACTTCTAGGGCTGATATTGAAACAGTTAATGGTTTGTTTTAGCTGCAAGTCAAACTTCCTTTCAATTAAACTTAACATTTTTGTGATATAGAAGCAAGAATTCAAAAATAGCCACTTCTCAAAGGAAAATGAACACAACCTGAAAAAGCTGCTTTAGAACAAAACT
>VZUA01086849.1:4181-22352 GCA_013401035.1 Horornis vulcanius
GGCCTCACAGGGGAAGGATCCTCTCCCTGAGCAGGGGAAGAAAACCTCGGTGATGAACTGACCCAAACCCCCAGGCCCTGTCTCCCTGTGCTGTGGGTGGGAAGGAGGGAGGGGCTGTGGGGTAAAAGGTGTTTTAAGGACTTATTTTACTTCTCATTATCCTCATCTGATTCTGTTAGTAATAAGTTCACTTTGCAACTTAAGTTGAGCTTGTTTTGCCCTTGGAGTGTTTCCTTCTAGTCCTTATCTCTTGAATCCTTGGTTAATTTTTTTTCTTTCTTTTGCCCAGCTGTTGCAGGGGAGGGTGAGCAGACAGCTTTGATGGGTGCCTGGGGTTTGGCCAGTGTCAAACCACAACAAGCTGCTTGGGTGCTGTATTGACACAGAACAAAACCATGTTTCAAAGCACCTTGGAAACTGTAGAAGGCTCTGTGGGGGCTCTGGATCAGTAAGAAATGTGGCCCATCCCTCCCTCCCCAGGAGAATGCAGTGCTGTGCAGCCAGAGGCTGTCCTCACAGTCCTGGTCGGGGCTCAAGGCCAGGTTCAAGCCAGGTTTCACATCCCACCCAGCCCACAAAGTTGCAGTCTGGGGAAGGAAGGACACCAGCAATGTGTGCAGAGCCAGAGGTGGGCACCACTCTCTGCTTTCACCCACCAGCAGACCAAGGTCTCCTTGTCAGCCCAGACTTTGCAACTCAGCGCTCAAGGCTAGCAGGGTTTGCTTTGGCTGGTTGTTGTTGTTGGTCCAAACCTCCAGATTTCTGGTTCTTCAATAACTCATGCCATTTGCTGTGTTTGAAGGGCCACACTCAGGTACCACAGCTGCTGAGCCCAGGAAAAGCCAGGCTTTGCTGCAGTGGGGAGAGCTCTATGGTTTTGCTACCACCTCCCCTCACACCACTTGCACAAGCACTGTGAAACTGGGCTGAGCTACATTAAATACAATCCAAGTGTTTTGGGGAAAAGAAAAAGAAGGCAATTCTGCATGCATTTTATTGTGTACAACGTGTCTTTAAAGGAGAGTTTTCTTCCCCTCCCCAGGAGCCCTGAAACTCAGACTGGACAACATGTGATGTTACAAGTAGCAGCTCAAACTCCTGTGCATACCAAAGAGGAAATAACTTAGGGAATATTTCCATCAAGATTCAGACGTGGAGTTGCTGCTCACCCCTGCCCCTCTGACTGTCCACTGTCAACACAGCCCAGTCTCATAATCAACAACCACCAGCCTTTACAAAACATGATAAAGCAACTGAGACCATTTTCCTTTTCTAGTCTCTGTTTTCCTGACTGCACCTTAGTTCTGAATCATAAGCTAGAAAAAAATGTTCCTATATTAACACCACACTTGTACCTTCCCAGCAGGGCTTTTGTGGCCAGGCACCTGTCAGGGATACAAGATCACAGAAACCTTCTTCCATCAAGTTATTTTTATTCACTTGCTTTTCTTTTTAGATTTCCTTGGCCTCTAAGAGGATGTGCAGTAATTGGTGCCTCTTGTGGCCACCTCACCTCTGTCAAAACAACCGAGATCTCTGTTGTGCAAAGGGCCCCAAAATAGACCATGATTCAGACCTGGGAAGAGGAGCTGTGACAGGGAAGAGAACTGAGGGAGCCAAGCCCTGCGGTGATTAGGGTGGATGCTGGCTTTACATGATAAATCTGAAAAGTTTCTTTAAGGCAGGGGAGGATCAGTGACAGAAAATCCAGTTTCACTAATCAAAACCTTTTTGATCTGGAATGGCATCTCCAAGAGAAAACTCTGATTTTTTTAGTCCACTGATGTTGCTGATTCAGCGTTTCTGGGGGCAGGATGGTTTGGTGATGACTCACAAAACATTAATTGCCTCTGCCTCCCACTTTTGATGTAATTCTACCTGTTCTGTCTCTTACTTCCTCTGACTTACTCTTCTTTCATCTTATCTCTTTTTGTTTACACCCCACCTTTTCCTTCAAGTCACCCTTGGCCAATGCCTTCCTTCTGCTGCTTTTCCAATTTCCAGCACCACCCCTCTATTCCACCTCTGACTCTCCATTTGCTAAACAAAATCAGGAGCCCCAAGAGTGGCCCTTTGCAGTAACACCCTTTGCACTTTGTTAACATTTGTTAGGCTGCATTAACAGGAATTATCTTCACTGATTGATGGGCAATGCAAATAAGGAACACAATGGTAATGAATTTAATTAATTAGGGAAACCTTTCCCCCCTCTAAGTTCTTCAAGGGTTTTTTTGCCTTGTACTGCTCTGGGCGTTGTTATTAATTCAGAAGCAAAGCTCCTGACTTTGGAATGTGACCTTGCACCCCACACTCAGCAGAGCTGCACTAAGGTCATCCTCACTGCCCATTGTTACCAGCACCATCCCCTTTGTTAACAGCAACTGCCATGGCCAAGCGATCCAGGCCCAAATTCCATCAAATTCACTTCAATCTGAAGCAAGACCACCAAAAGCAGTCAAGTTTCACTGATGAAGTCACAGTAATTAAGGGCTTCGGAGGTTTCTTCCACCACTTCGCAAATTTTCCATTGCTGTGGGAAATATGATGACAAGACAGCTGTATTGTCTAGCTTGACAAGATCAAAAGAGGGCAGGAATGTTTTACAGTGAAAAAAGGGATTTTTACATTGTTCCACAATAGCGAAGAGCAGTTACATTTTCAGATGCTAATTACCCTTGTTCTGAAAACAATACATGAAGCCAGACACAGTGAACAAAGCTACAGCTGTTACGTGGGCATGGGGGAGCAAAAGTTGCACTCTCTCCATGTGAATGTGAAGTTGCCTTTTCTTCCTGAACTTCCTCAGTACAATATTCAAGCCACAGATTTCTTTTAATCATAGCCCACCATTTTTTTGAGCAGCTTAGTTCCCCCTGGTGATCCTTGAGCATGAAAATGGTCAGAGCCAACTGCCCCAAAGACCTGTCTCACTCCACCAGCAGTCACAGAAGAGCCCAAGCAGAAGGCTGAGTGACCTAATCTTGTCTGATTCACCCCCTTCAACAATTCACACAGGGCTTAGACTTGAAGTCAAAGGAACATGCAATTAACACAAGAATGTGCTCAAATGTTATTGATGAACCAGCATAGTTCATAGGTATATATTGATGAACCTCCTGGGCTTTGACTGGTGTGTGGACTAATAAATAACAGATAAAGTTCTGCCTCCAAAAATTCTCAATGGGGGTTAGTGTTTCTCCATTTCTTTACTAGGATCTAGTGAAAAACAGGCAAAAAAAGCACTCTGTTTTCGTAGGTTGTCCTATTTTCTGAAAATAGCATCTTGTAATCCACCCTCCAACCTGTCTACAACATGCTGGAACAAAATCTGCAACACCCACACACGTGCTTGCAAAAACCCAGAGATCTATTATCTTTTCATTGGGCTGTATTTCCCCCCAACTTGTTTCTGGTAGTCAAACTGTCAATTGTCTTTACTGTCTGCAAATCCCTGAGAGAGCTACATTGCTAGAAATGAGTTACTGCAGTAGTGCTTGTGGAGGGGTTTCTTGGGAAATGTTTATCTTGGCTGATAATCTCCAAAATGAGGGGAAAATGAAATTTCAAAATACAGCAGTGAAATGCTGACATGCACAGAGCCCCTCAGCAAGTCAAACTTCTCCGTTGAGGCACAAAAACGTGAGAAGGGTTTACATCTTCCTTTCTCTGGGATATAGAGTAAAAGCATTTCTTTTAGTTAGCCCTGAAAACACTGGAGTTCCCTCATTTCAGAGGACTATGCTGCTGTGCTTCGACACCACTGCCTCCAGCCAGCCAGTCCCTGGGCAAGTGTACCTTTTTGAGGTGCCAAATATGGATTTTTTTGTAGGTTTAGTGGAATAATACAAATAAATGGGAGCCTTTCCTCACACAACAGAGCTCATCCTGTAAAACTCCTCTAGAGATATTACCTACATTAAGAAAAACACTTCAGAAGTCATCTGTAATAGTCAGGTCAATGCAGAAATCTGCCTGCAAATAAAAAGTCTTTTATTTAAGGAAATTTGGTTCCACTGACTCTTCCAAAACTCTTCCCAGCTTCTTTCTCTCACTGCAAAGAATACTTCCCCCAATGCTGGGCATCCCTGAATGTTTGGTGCTAAATCCTGGCTATCTGCAAGGCTGCTCACACAGCAAGGAACAGGCTTCCTTCCAGTCTTCAGGAGGATGGATGCAGTGAGCTCTGCAGTTTTCCCATCCTGCTCCTCCCCCCAGATCTGCTCTGCAAGGACAAACTTCTGAGTGGGGGGACCCTGCAGCATCAAAACCATTATCCAGCAATTCCCACAGGATCTGAAGCTTTGAACCCAGGCATCCAGGAGCTGCTGAAGTTAGTCTCAGGCAGACAGCCTGTTAATGCCACATTTGAACACCTTGAAGCCATTAATGCTCAAGTTCTCTCCAGCCCTTCAAAGTCAAATAGATGAGATGTTATTCAAGCCCTGGACAACTGTGGAGATGAGATGGGGTTTGCCCTTGGCAGGACAGCAGTTAGCATGGAGGTCACTGCTCCCTGGCCCTTTTGCACCTGTGCTATTCTGGTAAAATCACACATTTCTACCCTTTTGCTAACAATGACAAGACTGTTTCTCACCCCAAACTGCTCTCACAGCTCTTTTCCCAAGATGAAGAAATTACTGCTTACTCAAGTATTTCCATCCCTTACCTTTTCATTGCCCATCTGCTGTGATGCACATCTTAGTGCTGCCTGCACATACCACAGCCTTTCAAAACTGAGATGCTTATCCATCCTTCCTAACTATCCCAGCAGTTTTCCATACCTCACTCTACCAACTGCCCCAAAAAACAACACCTTTCCAGACACCCCAGCACCCAAAGGTGCTTTCGGTACCCTCCTCTCCTACAGAGCAGCAGCACATTCATTTCCACCTACAAAATTGGTTCATTTTTCTCGTGAGACAAAAAGCAAAATTAAAATTCACCATCTGACTCAGCAATCCAAGCCTGGTCTTTTGTTTCTTTCCTTTCTAGAGGAAGAAAGAATAGAGTTGGCTGATCAAAGAGTATTTGAAAATACTTTGCTTTGAACTTCTGTCCGCTCAATAAAACCTCTCCATTTATTACAAAAAAAAAAAAAAAAGAATTCCAAAGCCCACATCACTCTAGAATTATTCAACACTACCAGTCATTTCACACAAATACATATACCATCCTGCAAATATTTATTCCTAGCTCCTATCCTGGACATTTGAACATCCTAAACGTCTCCCCTTTGGCACAGCTGGCTTAAGTGGCTTTTACCCATCCAAATCCATGTCCAGAGCAGCATGACCAAAAAAAATACCCCAGAAGGTGCTGCTGGAAAGCTAACCTGGAAAGCTGTAGCAACCTACACTCGTTTCTGGTTTATTTCCAATCAAAATAATATAAAATATTTCTTTTCTAATACTTTCAATTTCTGAGCTTGCCAGGTTCCCAGCCCTCACTAGCACATAGCTGTGCTGCAGATGTTTGGCCAGAACTGTTTTCCTACAGTACTGGAGAGGCTGCCAGGCACAGCTGCTGTCCCAGCACACCACACTGTGTGCTGCACTGGGACTGGGACAATTCCTCCAGTGCAGGCAGCTCAGAGCAGGTTCACCAGGATGGCTTCCCAGAGCTGGGCACCACATGGGTCCCTCTGCTCCATCCCTCTCTCTCATTTCATTTCTCCTGTTAAGACAGTGAGTCTGAGACCCCCTGAGGTGCTCAGGCCTGCAGGAAGAGAAGCTACACAACCCTTTTGAGGAGGGGGTCTGAAGGCATTGAGAAGGCACTGGTGCCATACCCCCAGTACTGAGACCCCCCTGCAGGACCCAGTCCCAGTGACTGCATCCACAAAGCTCTTGGGAAACAGCCTGCACAACACTCCTGGGGGAAGAAACATCTGGACTGGTGCCAGCCGTGGGAATGAGCCTCCCTAGAGCGTGCACGTAGCAGGAATGCAAACCCTACTACTCCATCGTAGCACCAAAAAGCCAACAAAAAAAGGCTCGTTATAGAACACATGCTGCTGGGAGTGCTCAGAAAGCTGAGTGGGTGATCCCAACCCCACTTCCAAGCCTTTATCCAAGACCCAGATTTATCTCCCAAGATAATTTCACAGCTCTTCTCAGGAACACATGCTGTGCAAGCAGAGCACAGTGCTCAAAGACATGCTCCACCAGTCTTTACAGCCCAAATACCTTCCCAGACTGGGAACTTACATTCTTTGTGGTACTGACTAGTGGCATTATACTCTGATTTCCCTCCACCAAGCTTTTTTTCTTGAGACAAACTGCTTTCTAGTCTCTGGGAAACTTTGCTACTATCTCTAAAGAAAGGTAACCCTTAATTACCTTCAAAAAAGTCATCATGTTCATAGAACAAGGCAAATTATAGGACCTGGAAATGCCACTGGCACACATTTGCATCACCACATAAATAACTATCCAATGTTACCTGGTCCCATCATGAGATCCTGGCTGAACCCATAGCTCTCATGTTCTTCCTGCTGCCCTCTCCTCTTGGCAGACACAGAAAACAGCTTCTCAACTAAAAAGCTCCTGTCAGAGCCAAACAAAATCTTCCATTTGGAGGAAGATCTACAGAAATCTAAACATCTACAGATAAAACACGAGCAGTAGAAATCATAAAGAAAGGGCCTAAAAAAGTCATTGGATATAGTAAGACCATTTCTGAGAAGTGGATGTGTCAAATCCCTGGGCAGTGTTTCTGCATGGAGCTATGTGGGACTGCTGATCCTGCACCAAACATGATCTGCAGCTGCTCACACCACCTCCAGTTCACCTTTCCTCCCACCATCAAATGGGCTATGAATTCCATGTAAAAGTATTCCAAATTCTTGGGCATCACCTGGTGTTCAGCCAGAACCACCTGAAAGCAAAAATGCTTCACCCTGTGACAAGCAGTGTTCACATACATTTTCATCCAGATCTACAGATGCTGAAAGGAGCAATTTCACCCCCCAGACCAACTGATATAAATAAAGGAGCAATTACAGAAGATGCAGGAACATTTACTCCTTTGTGTTGTATTTCAATATTACTTTGTATTTAACTATAATTTTCTCAATTATATTGTCCTAATGTACTTAAAGCAATCAAATTAAATTCTTTGCAGAGTTTTATGGGATGACTCCAATGAAACTCCCAGTCACAGTATGTACATTTGGAAGGATATGACAAATCCTTTCCTCAGGGAGCTGCTGGGCTCCAGCACAGGCTGAGCAGTGCACCAGGCAGGAGCCAAGCACACTTGTGGGTCTGCTGATGGACCTGCAGACTTTGCCAGCTCCATCACACCTTGAATAGTCCAGGAGATGTGAATCCAGACAGGACAGGCACTGCCTGGGGCTGTGCTGCATGGGGTTGGATGCACATCCTCTCCAGAGTTTACTGAATGAAAAAATATTGCATTTATCTCCTGGCAAATAAATTAATGTAGAATCCAGGTGTGAGAGGAGACCAAAGACATTCCATGCATCCCATTCCCTACAGTCCTGGGGAAATCTTCTGGGCCCCTGCACAGCAAATGCCCATTTTGGAGCAGGGAGAAGGGGAAGGGCATGTGTTTGATTGTCCCCCAGCTGGGCCACCATGTGCCATCCAGGGTATGGGATCAAATGCCAAACAAGGCAAAACCAAAGGGTGGCTGCTTTGATTGCTTCTGTACTGACAGCATGAAAATGTGCAAAAATAAATTTGCAAGGGAAGTTGCCTAAAGTCTGACTTTTAGGAAAAGCCTTTGTGGCAGGCACAGATAAAACACCATGGCTGCACAATACTGCAGAGACTATTCATGAATATATATTAAAAATTCAAATTGTGAAAAAGCTGCATATATTAACAAATCCAAAATCAACTTCCACTTTAAGACCAAATTTGGCCTAAAGAATTAATGAAGAATTTTTCTGGCACTAAAACAGTGTTAAGCATAAAATATAGCCTTTGTGAAGAAGAACCAGCCAGTCTGGATCAACTGGACCATCCAAATTCACAAAAAAATCTAATTTTTGAGTGCCAAAAGAGAAGCTCTGCAATTTAACAAAGTTTTAAGAAAGTGTTCTCCCTTATCTGCAGCAGACACTATCTTCAGAAAGTTTCTGCCACTTTTCCTTTCCCCTCTAGCTGTGTTCCCATGAGCTCTGTGTTCTTGCAATGTTTGTATATGGACAAGGAGACAAGAACTGACCACTCTGAAGAGTTGTGAAGCAACACAAGCCTCCTCTATGGCCCCAGTTCACTATTCAAGGATGTGGTTTTTTCGAGTTTTAAGGGATTAAAAACTACAGAGTAGAAGCAGAACACTGATGACAGCAGCAACTGAGATGACCTCAACATCAGGAGAAGTAATCTTGTCTGCAGAGCTGCTGTCCCCTCACAAAAAATACTGCCTGAACCCATCAGCTTGCCCTTGGTTGTGCAATTAACTGGAGACTTCATGGGTTTACAAATCTCCTCTGACCTCCTCAAGCACTGAACTGAACTGCTGTTCACAGCCCAACACACCAGCAGCAGGAAGGAGCAGAGGCTTTGACACCCTTGGGCCGCACCTTCTTGGCTGTTTACAAAACAGTTTGACCCAGAAGCCATCCAGACCAGGCATGAAATTGTGGGGGTGGTGGGGGGTCTCTAGCTTCAACAACACAGTCGTGATGAGGACAACATGCACAGGGTCAGCCTCAAAGAGAAGCTGAAGATGTGTTTTATCAGATTCCTGGTGGTTTTCTATAGAGCTCATGCAGGAACAAAGGGTGACTTGAAGCATCTCTGGTCCCTCACTCATGAGAAAAGGGCATTTGCCTTTATCCACAGTTCCAAAAGTGCAAATTGGCAGTAACGACCATTCTTTGCCAATCTTGAAGATTTCTACAAAGTGCAAGACATTTTGAAAACTGTAACTGGGGTCAGAGGAGGCCCTAAAAATTAGAAAAGTCACGAAGTCATCCTTTTTTTAATCCGTTTTAATCAAACCAGCAACAATTCCATCAAACTCTGACAACAGGAATGACACTGTACATCGTACTCATGGACATCTGTTACTGCAGACCATAGCTGTCCAAGTAAAAAAGCCCATTTTCTCCCATTCTACTGTTCTTTGTCTAAAGACAGTATTTCAGAGTAAGTGTGGTCCTTGAAGGCTTGTGGACATTGGAGAACACTGATTTGCAGTTTTCAATTACTTCACTAGCCTGTAGCCATGCACAAGCCAGCAAAAATCACATCAGGGCTCTGAACTACGGGATGGACTCTCCAATCACCAGAGCCAGTTATAAAAAATGTGAAATATTCTTTCCTATCACAAACTACGTTCATTCAAAGCTGAAAAGAAAAGTACTTATTCTGCAGACCTGGATCACCTTTTCCCCAGCCCAGGAGACAATCTAAGAGCAAACAGCTCTAACTAAACCAACAGCTCATTGATCAGTGCTCAGTTTGGCTTTGCAAACTCCATGTTCAGATTGCTTCCAGACTTGCTTCAGTACAGAGACTTGACCAAAGTCTCTGATGCCTTCACTGCCAGGGAAGTGCTGGGGCCCTACTTTAAATAGCTCACAAAGTTCTTGCATTCACGTCACAATGGCATAAAATCTTTTAACTGGCTTTCCACTGGGGAAAAAAAAAAAAATTCAAAAACTGAGCTGCAATTTTCTGGTTAGCCTTATAAACTACCAGAATGTAAAAATCACAACTGAGAAAAAAAAGGTCTGTTTCATAGTTAAAAATATATCTTAATGTTTCAGTTTGCCTCACTAAGTCACATTAAATATAAAGATACTTTGTGAAGATATCACAATCAGAGATATTTGTAACCAGAAGGATTTCCTGAAATTTACTCAGCAGGATGCAACTTTATCCTCCTCATTCACTCAATTTCCACTTTCCACTAACAGTAGTTAAAATGTAGAAGTTCTGGTTAGGCAAATTATTCATTAAGAGGTCAAAATTGGGTATAAAAAGCACTGCTGAGATCAGAGTTTGAAACAGTTGTGGAAGAAAATTAAAGCCCTGACTGAGCCCTCAGTGCCCATCCTACACAGCCAGTTTATATAACAGGGATAGTGGTGAAAATCTCCAGCTTAGCTGATGTATTATTGAACACTTTTCCTCATCAGTTCAGCTGTTAACCCCAGATCTGTAGTGCCAGATGAGGCAGTCACAGTTTGGCAAGAAAAGGGACTAAACTAATGCAGCTTTCACAGACCAGCCTATTGCAGATCCAGAAGAGACCACTGTGACACAGCTTGTGGTCTTCTAAACTCCATCCAATCATCCCTGCAACTCCTGCTTGTGCAAAATCTGCTTCCCAAAAGCACCATGTTTTTTTCTAAGAAGTTCCAGGGTGGAGATTTATCCCTTCATTAAGCTGGAATGGGTCATGCAAAGTTTAACCAGCACGTTTCACCTTCCCAGGAGCTCTGCCAAATCCACCTGGGAACTGGGGCATCTACATTTTGGCACAGGTTACACCTGAAACCAGTGCACAACTCCTGCTGGCTTGCTTTTGCTCCTGTCTATGCACAGGAGGTTTATGAGGTCACAGTTTGGTTTTGCAGAAGAGGCATCTTCTGTAAGATGAAGACATCCAAAATAAACACAAACCTTAAGGAGTTTCACTGACTCTGTGACTTTATTCCTTCCTATCTCCAACCTCCAAAAAGTCTGGGAGCAGAGCCCACCATGGCTGCCTGAAGTCAGCACTGCAGGCAACTACTTAGTTGAAAGAATTTCTATTTATCAGCAGCTCTCACTCTCCCAGCCATCACAGACATTTATAATCTTTCAGACAGAATGTTTTTCACTAAATTCTGAAGCAAGATTTACTACAAATGGATGACAAAAAATAGTAGGATAGTAGACACTGGCACAGCAATGTGCTAACATTAGCAGAAGCCTTTCCCAAAGAAAGATAGATGCAAAGCTCAAAAAGTTAGATGTTTTCTCCTTAATTATCATTTGTAGCTTCTAAGTAGGCAATTTAGATGTGGCTGTCATATTTCAAATGGAAGACTAGACTACCCATCGCATGCAGATGAGGTGAACACTTTCAAGGGTGCTCAATGGGAATGTCTTTATTCAAATGAGATGCTTAAAGTGAATGAAAAGCTCCCATAAAACACAATTTCCTTTTCCTCCAGAAGGAAGAATCACTTGAAGAGACAGCTTTACTAGCACACTGAAAAGATGCTAATAAGTGATTTAGAATTAAATGGAAAACATTTGTTTTGGTCAAAACATTTTGTTCTGCTGTGATACAAAGGTGTGCAAAGATGTATTTTCATCAGGGCGTCACATTAGCACCACCAGGAAATCCTACTCTGTCCTTCTAGTAACTGAGGCCCAGTGCTCCTAACACCTCTGCACACACTTCACCTAACCACTGGCTAAGGTGAGACTGTTTAAAATTTAGCAATGTCATCCTCCAGACCAAAATTTTCCAAGTAGTTTTCAGGATGAATGCCTGAAGAAAAGACAAAATTAATTCCCACACAGCATTTAACTTGGGGATATACAGTGTATGTAGGCTTGGGTTAAAGCACCTCCAAAAGCTACAAGCAAAGAGATTTTAGTCCTGGCTCTGCCTCAAGACTTAACAGGCAGCACACTTAGGGGCTTGCATTGAGATGGTTCTCCCTTCCCATTGTTCAGAACAACACCTCTGCTCATGGGACTCCCAGGAGCCACAGACCCCATCAGCATCACCACAGCCAGGGTTGGCACAGCATTGCTCCCTTGGCCAGGACAGGGCATAACCACAAAGAGCAGCTGATGTACAGAGTACCTCTCCCAGCACATCATCATGAGAACACTTCTGAGATGCAAAGGAGGTTCATTTAAATCAGTAGTTGAAGAAGCCCAAATGTTTCAGTGCAACTCTGTCAGTTGCAAGTAAAACAAGTTTGTGATACGAATAATTATGTAGCAAAAAGTCCTCAGTAAAGGCTTGGTAAGTTAAGCAAACAAAAATACTTGCTTGGAGGAGGACTGATGAAAAAAGCATATTAAAATAGTGAATATCAGTAACAAATATATACACAGTAGGTGTACTATTCAATCACTTATCATCAAAGTAAGCCCAAGGAAAAACAAAGTACATGATAAAAATGTTGCTGGGATCACAGAAAATAATAAACAAATAGGACCTTCACTAGGACTCTTATTACAAACAAAACATATTGCTTCAGGGCACTTGGATAAGTGACAAATCCAATCTGAAAGGGTGATGGACTGTGAGAGTAACAAATAATCCCAAGATGCTGAATTTTTTTCCTATCCCTCAAAGAATCATTGCTGGATGAGGGTCAAGTTAATGAACATCTTAATGTGTGCCAAATTTGCAATAGACTCTGTATCAAGCACAGATCGTAATGCTAGAGAAAAACAGTTACTCTAGGGCCAGAGAAATTTATTCAGTATTTGGACTTGTAAAACATTCAAAATGCATATACAGGTATCCAGAAGAATGGCTGACTTGTGCTTTAAAACATGAAGAAGGAAGAAATATTTTGTGATAAAACTAGAATCAGGCTGAAATGAGAAAAAACCTCAGGTGAATATTTAAACATCTTTATAGATACCAGATTGGGCATGGAAGAGTCTGGCAGGATCTGTAAAAGAGTGTGGCAGAGGTCCAGGAGACACTGTTAGAGGATATTAGGGTTTAGACTTCAGGTTAATTTCCACATTACAGGGTGACTACAGGGTCATGGACATGGGTTGCAGGAAGCTTAAATGAATCAGTGTAGTTGTGGATGGAAAAGCATCCATCTCATGTGTCTACGCTTTTATGCCTTCCCTCACTTACCCTCTTTTCAAAGGGCAAATTAATCCAGAGCCAGAACTAACTAAGAAAGTGATTCCAGCAGAAATAAGAAACAGCCGCTTTGTGAAAAAAAGTTTCTTTGGGTTTTCCTTTTGGCACTCCACAATTTCCTGCTACCAGAGTTACAACAGCAGTAAGACAACACTGGAGCCAAGCATAACTTCCATATAGCCATAATTTAAAAAACAAACAAACAAACAAGAAAGAATTAATATTAATTTAAAGGTACATTTCAAAACTCTCAGTCTAATTGTAGTAGTTATTTCTTTTGCACTCATTTTTATTTCTTGCTGGAGACTTTTGCAATTTGTAGGTTGGGGCTGAGAAAGATCTCAACAAGCAGGTGTGAAGATGCTCCTTTGTTTTGGGAGCATCTGGAGCTACCTGCTGTATAGTGCACTGCTGTACTCAACACTGGCCTGGGGCCAAATGAATCATCCCCACAGGACACCAGCACTGGTTTTGCCCTCCTGAATCTTCCTTTTCTTTAGCTCAGGTGATTGGCCCCAGAAGCATGTGGTCATAAGTGCAATGCCCATCCTTTCAGTCTGGAAAACTCCCTCCCCATTCTGATCTTGCTTTAATAGGGACATTATTAGATTCCTTCAATCATTTCCCAAACATCCAAGCCTTCTTGCTTTGCCAAGCTGTCCTGTTCAGCCTTACCACTTTGTTTACCACCTTAAAGCTCTCGACACTCTTCATCTACTGGCCAAGGTCTAGCAGTTAATCTTTGGGGAGAAGAAAAGCCTCAAATTCCCAGCAACAGAAATGAAAGCAGCTGGTAGCAAGACTTTCTTTGTTTCAAGTCATGCTGGAAGGTGCAGCTCATAAAAAGCAGCGTTCAGGTATTTTGACTGCTTCAGTGTCACTGCTGACAGCCCCAACAGCAGCGGGGTGTCAGATGCTCAGCAGCTTCTCTCCTTCCACCTACACCTCCCCCGGCTGACAGCCAGTAATCAGGACTGTGAAGGCATTTGAAAGGAAAATGCCATGGGAAGATGGACCTGAATGCAAGACAACTGGTGGGAAATTCATCCTACCTAACAATGCCTACAAGCCCATGCAGGGAGCCTCAGCCTCAGGAGAAGTCTTGATTAGAGAGCCTCAACTTTTCTGAGCTGCTTTTTCCAAGTGTATTCACTGCTCTGAGATGTTACCTTTCCCAACTAATATTGCTTCTGTTTTTAGAGCATCCCATCTCCATTCTGTGGAAGGAGTATTGGAGAAAAGCAAAAATAGCAAACACACAAGAAAGTCACAGGAATATTTAGATAAAACACTGAGATGACACCAAGTTCCAAAGGTAGCGCTGGGCCAGATTTTCCAGGCATAATCTGCACATCTCTGGACACTTTTTGCATATACGTCAGATTTGCAAACAAAAGCCCAAATTGCACAAAATCTGAGTATATTCGTGCTTCTCCTACAACAGCAGCTAAGTGTCATCTCCCTTCTCACTAGCACATTTCAGGGGTATTTGTATCACCACCCCATTGTGCATTCCATACATCCCATCTATGCATGCTGAGTTCAAGGGCCAGCCACAGCCCCAGCTGGATCCCTCCTGCAAATAAACCTTATTTTGCATTACCTCTGCAACATGCTGGAATGATACATTATCCATCAATTACTTCCAGTTTTCTAATAAGCAAAATTGTGGGAAATTGCAAATCCAGCCACTTCCTTCTAGAAACAATGTCAATGTGCCTGGTGAAACACCAGGAGACACTCGATGGCTACTTCTGTTCTATTAACTTTTAAAATAAAATACTATTTTATATTCATGCAAACTAAAAGCACTTCACTACAGGGTGCATTTGTAATGGATGTTGGAGAAATGACCTATTTGGAAGTGAATCAAATTACCAATTCACATAACTCAATTTTCAGGGTCTCTCCTATGCATACTTAGCAGAAATGAAAGAAAATGTGGACATGTTCAAGACAAAAAAAAAATAAACATTTGTTATACCAGGAAATGAGACTTTTTTGAGTAATAAATGTATGTCAAGCAAGAACAACATTACAAGGAATCAAATTCAGTTCCCACTGTTTGGAATTTGCTGTATCTTAGAACATGTTAAAGAAATAGATGCTTTCAAGTCTGGTCTGTGCATAGGAATCATAAGCAAAACAGCATGTGATTTCCCAAGGAAGAAAAATAATTTTAGAGTCATAGTGTACTAGACTTGAGATTAAATTATGCATTCTTTTCTTAATCATCTCAATTCCTTGAAGAAATCACTTATACAAAAGTGAGCAGTTTCTGCAGTGGACTTGACATATCTAAAGAGAAGAGTGTAGATGCTCTTTTAAAGCAGGATCTTAAATGGCATGGACATTTTATATATATTTATATATATATGTATGTATGTATGTATAACTACACTACAATTTTCAGATGTACTTAAAAACATAAAAAACCTATAAAAACTGTTTTCCTAAATCACTAGGTTTAAAGCATTCAGACACCAAGGGATGCAAACAGGCAATTAGTAAAATTTTCAAAAAGCATTTCAAAGTTATGGTTCAAACTAATTTTGTTTTTTTGCTTTGCCCTTCCCTTGGAGTAGCTATTTCAGATCCTTGCTACTGCAATGGATGGAAAGCCTCTGTCATTTTCAGCTTAAGTTAATGGCTACACTACAGTTTTTCATTTTGGGACGATGTGCTGTTTCATTTTTCCTTGCCTGCCATTTTGCACTCCCCAAGCTTTCCTGGCCTCCACAGGGCTCTGGAATGTGTCTTCTCCTCAGCTGAGCTGCCGTTCCCAGCAGCTGCCACGGCCCCATCCACACCGGGTCCGGCCAAATTCATTCCTCCTGCACACCAGAGGGAAATCCTGGAGCCCCAGAGTGGTGCTAAAGTGAAACCTGCTGTGAGTGCAGGACAGCTGGGTGAAGCTGGGCCAGCCCCAGCCGCGAGTGCCGAACCGCGCGAGCCAGCCGGGGTTACCTGAAGGGGTAGGCAAAGGCTATGTCAATGCTGAGGTCACTCTCTGACTTGTTTGCACAGTCCACACTGAGGCGCAGCTCTCCAGAGTACCCGCCGCATGTTGCAAATGCAAAGATTGCAAAAAGCTGTCAAAAACAAACAACATTTTTATTTTATTTCGTTTCAGCGACCACCACAAGCAAATCCATGCAGTAGCTCTAGTTGCAGCACCAGCCCCCTTGGGTCAGGTTATCCATCACTCCTTGCATTTAAAGCATTGCCATACATTATTCCTGTGCCCTTCCCAAAAGCAAAGAACCGTGACACATGAAGCTCTGTTGCCACACAGACAGACACATCATCATTTGTCCATGCCAGGCATCTCAGCTCTTCCCTCCTGTCTTGAACCCCATTTGGGATTCACAACCCAAGCAGTTATTTAAATCACCCCACTGACAGGTGAGATTGGACAAGAAGAGAAGGATGAATATTGACTGAACATAATGAGTAATTCGTAACCCAAACAAAACACTGGCAAAAGTATTTAAAAGGTGCAACCAGAAGTAGCAATAGCAGATCCAGATAGTTCACACAGCTGCCATCCCATTATATAGCTAAACACAGAACTGAGCAGCCCCTCTCCCAGTTCATGTATGACTTAGAAAAAAACCCCAGTGTTTTTTAAAATTACTTTTCCTAAATTACTACCATAATCCAAAGTGGACATAGAGGTGAAGTAAACCGACTGCAAAGCAGAAAGGAATTCCAGGCTTTGGCTGAAGTCAGACAAACTGGAAAGGAACAAAGAGCTTGGGTGGTTCTGATGCAAACCTATACCACATCCTGATTTTCCAGGAGAAAAATAATGAAGGAGGGAGTATGCAGGGCAGAGACACATCAGCTTTTACATCAAGGGCTCAAAGAAGGGAAGTGGAAGCAGGTGTCTTCAAACATCATTGACATAGGCTTCCTCTGGAAGACCCTAAGTAGAAGTGGGGACAGTTTATTTATGCAGTTGTATCTTAAATTAAAGGACAGGTTAGATTTTGTTGATTGCAGCACTATAGCTCTGAAGTAACTCCATTATCTTTAACAGAGTTACTGTGAAATCTAGAGAGGGGCAGATAAGAGAAATGGCAAGCAAATGCCCAACCCCAGCCACAACTAAGTAAGATAAAAACAGCAACCCAGAGGAAACAAAGAGTGAACACATCTGGGAAAGGAACCATGTTTTTGGACACTGAAAAATGATGCAGCAAACAGATGTAATGGCAAAATAACAGACTGAAAATATAATAAATAGAAAAACTAGATCTTTTCTTGCTGCACAAGGTTTTGCAAAACATGCCATTAATCTTAGTTCTCCCAATTTGCAGCATAAACAAAGTCCCAAGTTTCACCAGCCTCCCTGGAATTCAGCTTTGCATGTGCACCTTTTCCCCAAAAAGTGACAGATTATTGGGGTGACACCTGAGCACTGGGGCAGGGAGACCCTCCCTGGGTGAAGTGATGTGCCAAGTATGATGGAACACAGGGAATAACAGGAGAATGATGCAAGTTTCCACCCTGCACTTCCACTCACTCCCAATGTGATTAGGGCATATCCTATATGGAGGATAGATTTGCAAAGTTATTTAGGTACCTAATGACAAGAAAAGTTAATAAAAACTTTGATTGAATCAGTTCTTCTTGCTGAGCTTACTGCAAAAGAGGAAAGCTGAACTTCACTATGAATTGACTTGTTAAATATGCGCCACAAAATATTTTCAGTACAATTGAAATAGTGTTCCTTCATCCTAAATGAGACACTTCCCCTGTACACACAAGAAGTTCCTGCCCTTGCATGTAGCACAGCACTGAAAATCAGCATTAATCACTCCAGGTTAATTTGTGAGGCGATGTCAGAAAACAGTATATTAAGGAGAACAGGAGAGAACACTGACCTGCTTTCTGGACTAATTAACAGAGTTGCAAATGCAAATGTTTTACAGGTACATAGGCACAAAGATTAACAGTGATATATAAAGAGGGAACTTGAAACCCTGTGGTATGAGACCTGCCATAAAGGAAGAGCCATCACCTCTCAGCAAGGGGACAAGCAGGGGAAAGAGGTGCAATTGAAATACATCTCCTTTCATCACACATTAGAAACCAGCATAATGGGTGTCATCATGTTTTTTCACCAAGGGCAGAGAGCCATGCCCAAAAACACAGCTCAGGCCATTCCTTCCAGGAAGTATCTCCTCCAGAATCCCCATTTTTTCCTCCCCCTTACTAGGAACATCTCTGACAGCAGACTTGCACCTGGAGCCTTGGTCCTTCAGATCAGATCCAGCCTTCACTCACCCTTCAGCCCCACAACCAGCTCTTAACCAGAAGCTTTACAGCAACTCCCTGCGGGCACAACCA
>VZUA01086851.1:17644-43183 GCA_013401035.1 Horornis vulcanius
AGCACCCATTTATCTGCTGGCACATCACAGATTGAAGGCACATCTTTTTCTACTTGCACATATTGAGGGGAAAAACTCTGTTTGTTGAAAGATACTTAGTTGAAAGACGTTTAACTGATTTTTGTGAAAGAAAAATCTCTTCCAAATAATGCCACTGCAAAGTTGAGGCTTGCAGTTATTATGGAAGATACAAGAGCAAATAAGCAAGCCCAGCATGTGTTTTGCAGTCTGGCTGCTAGAGTAAAGTACAAATAAAAAGTCCCTCAACCACCATCACAGAAGCCAGTGGACTGTCTTTTTAAAAAAGGAAAATCTATCTTTGCTTTAAAAATTCACTCAATGCTCCCTTGATAACTCTGGCTTCAGGTAAATGGCAATGGTCCTGAACTCCTGGGCCAAGATGGATGTGTCCTAGCTCCTAGTGGAAGGAGGGGTAGTGGGGACCCCAGTGGGAAACTGTGCCACCATCCAGCTGCTGCCCCATCATCACAGCGAGGAACAGGACACTGCAGTGCTCCATGACCTGCTCTGCCATGGACTCAGCCTTCAAGAGCCCAGGCACTAAACGAAAGGATGGCTCCAGGGCTTTGTGTTCTCAACATTTATCCCTGGTGTGCTTGTCCTCTGCCAAAACATGGTACAAGTGTGCTCACCCCAGTTTCGTCATCATGTCTATAGGATGGAAATAATTTACATTTAATATTTTTTAAATCCTCAATTTCACATTATCCTAGTTTTGGCCAAGGCCGTGAGAAGGGTGGAGCCTGGAGCTGTGTGGGCATGTCTGGGTTGTTATTCTACATCACTCACATCACTGAAGGGGGTAGAACTATGGAATTCTCACTTCCAACGAGAAAGGGGGATGGCTTGCAGTCAGGAAGGAAAAGGTCCACGCAGGGACAGTTTTTGTTCTTGTCTCGGGAGCTGTGTGGCACTGGCTCAGGTCTGTGGGTCAGTGAGGATGTTTTTGGTATGAAAATCGCTCTTTTTGTATATTTTTGTTATTAATATTGTTGCTGGTGCTGTTACTGTTTGTTTTCTTATCTCATTGCTGCTTCTAGTAAATTCACCTCATCTCAACTCAGGATTTTTGCCTTTTGTCTCTCTCCTGAGATGGGATGGGGGGAAGGGAGTGGCTCTGTGGGGCTCAATTTCCAGCTTAAACCATGATGCACATTTACAAGTTACTTCAATTTTAAAATCACTTAACAGAGTGTATCCAGGTTTTGCTTCTCTCTTCAGTCTTTATTAATAAATAAAATAGGTCAGGGACCATTTGCTTGTCCTGGGGCAGAGCAGCACAGTGCAGCTCTCATCCACGTGGCTGAGCTCTGTTCCTGCCCCTATGCACTCTGGCCAAGGGAAAATGGCCATAGGGAAAAATCCTGTGGTGTTCCCTGGCTGGTTCAGGGTGCTGTTGGAACAGTGCTAGGCAGTACAAGCCAGCAGTGATGGGGTCCATGCTAACACCTGGACATGCTTGTCATGTGTGCCTGTGGCTGAACCACCACTCCAGCCTCATTTTATGGACCAGTATAGATGTACCTGGGGAGAATTAATTCATCCCAATTTAGTTCTCTAAATCCTGATGACTTCTAGATATATGTAGCATATGCTCCTAAATAGCATGGATGGAAAAAAAATTTACAATTTTATTTAATTTATGTCATGATTTATCTCATTAATTTTCAACTCAGGAACTTCATGCCTATGGACAAGCAGGGTGTCAAGCTGTGCAAACGTGGCTGGTAGAAGCTTAGGAACTGCATCTACAAAGGTGAGAAAGTCAGAAGAAATACACAGGCAGATGGCTCAGGGGACAGAGCGCACTGAGAGAACAAGGTCTAGGAAAGCCTGACAAAACAAAAATCATTCTGAAATGTAATGCCCACACAGCCACTCATGCTTACGCATAGAGAATCATAGACAATTTTTTTTTTAATTTTCCTAAGGGATCCTATCCACATGCTGGAGAACAAGAAAGTTAATCTGCATCCTCTGATGGTCAAGGACCATAGGGTTTCTTTAACAGAACTAGATAAACTTGATACATTTTCAGTAAAAAATAAAGCCCACAAAGACCATAACTTTGCTATTCTTCACTAAACGCCTTCATGTCTTGGATAGCTTCAGCCACTGTGTGAATGGGAGTGTGGGCAGGTGGTTTTCCAGGCAACCCCTGCAGAGCCAAAGCCCAAGGGCAGGTTCCTATGGTGACTGAGCACTGTAAAGCTTTTTGCCTGGCTCTTAGGAAGCTTTGCAAAGTAGGAACGAAACACTACTCTGCTCATAACCTTTTCCACAGGATTTATTCACCTGTGGCCTGGCAAGCAATTAACCAGCTGCATTGCTCCTGGGGCAAGTGATAGACACTTGAAGTCTTGAGTGTGTCTCTTATTAGTTCTTAGGTGTAACCATTTTTAGGACTCCAGAATTGCTAGGGCTGAAAGCTTAGAAATGTACTATCTGTCATTACCTGCAAAATTCTTTTTCACAAAAAAGATGGCTTTACTGAACACACACAGTTATATTATGGATGGCACCTCACATAGCAAATACATTGTACACTGGTGGCAAAGCAGGTATTAATGTAGTTTGTTTAATTTTCTCTAGCAAAAACAATGAAGAGTCAGATTACACTTCATATAATTCACAGTGAATGCCATTGAATTCTGAGCCTGTCAGCCCTGTGCCAGTGAAAAAAATTACCATCTCTAGCCTGGTCATGCTAGTTTGAACTGCAGGATGTCAATATTTTAGCCCCAGAATCCAATTTTAAACTTTTCATTTATTAGCTCAAAGGAGGGCTACCACATCTGCCAGAGGAGGTGAGAGATGAGCTACCCCTTTGTTTCCCACGTGGGTTCCCAAGAATCGCATGCTCTGTCTAACTCCTGCTTTCTAGGCTGATGGTAAAGAAATACGTGGAGATTCAGGAGCTCCGTGTGCTGCCATAACCTGCCACAAACACATCACTAACCCGGCTCGCTGGTGCCAGGGGCCTTGTCGCCTCTGGGCTGAGAAACAAGGGGCAGGACTCCCCGGGACCGTGGGCATGGGGACCGCCCCTCCAGGTCTGCCGCAGAGCTGGGCCTGCTGCAGGAGCCAAACGTGCCCGCAGGTTTTATCTGACCTTTACAAATCGCTCCTGTCACTCCCTGTTAGGAGTCCTCCCAGCACGGACAGGAAAAACAAGTCACCCTGCGAGTAGCGGGACTAATTGGTCGTTTCCTGCGCTTGAAGCATTCATTACAAAGCTCTTTCTCTCTTCATTCAGTTATCTAACATGGGTTGAACTCTGCAGCTTCTCCCTCAGTCAAGCACTAATGGAGTCTGCTTTCTTTTCCTATTTCTGTGAAACCCGTGGAAAATAAAGACCTTTGCAGTGGCTTCCTACTGCCCTAACTGTCCTGTGAGTGCAGGGTTTTGTGTAGGTGTTGTACTTGGCTCAGCTGATCAGCACTGGGTTATCACAAATGTCAGGGTCTCTTCCCTTACAAGGGAGCTTAATCATGTTAATTTAATCCATTTTACCATACTTCTAATCTTGCTCAGTGTAGGAGGACCTCTCAAAGTGCTCCTGTACCTAACAAGCACACATAGTATTCATCTGATGTCAGCAGCCAGGAGCACATAGAAGAGCTGCTAAATGTACTAGAATCCTAAAATGGTTACAAATGTCCTGCAAATTACTGCTGCTGAAATTTGGTTGTGTGTAAACTTATTTTGGACACAGAATCACAGGATGGTTTGGGTTGGAAGGGACCTTGAAGATATCTAGTTACATAGAGTTACTCCTCCTGTCATGGGCAGGGACACGTTCCACTATTCCAGGTTGCTCAAAGTCCCATCCAGCTTGGCCTTGAACACTTCCAGGGATGGGGCATCCACAGCTTCTCTGCACAACCTGTTCCAGTGTCTCACCATCCTCACAGGAAGTTCTTCTTAACATCTAACCTAAACCTACCCTCTCAGTTTGAAGCCATTCCCCCTTGTCCAATTGCTCCACACCCTTGTAAAAGGTCCCTCTTCAGCTCTCTTGAAGCCCTTTTTGGTAGTGGAAGGTGCTGTAAGATCTCTCCAGGGCCTTCTCTTTCCCGGTTATTTTGCCATGCTTGCAGTCCAGCTGGCTTTTCCCCCTGGACTGGCTTTCCATCAGGAAGGCAGGCACACGTGAAGCTCCATCAGCCAGATTTTGCCTCCTGGATTCTGTTCCCTGGAAGAATACAAAGACCCAGGTTTCAGCAGTTAAGACATTCAGAGCTGGGGTTGTATTTCACCAGGATTCTTGCTTCTGAAGGAGTTTGGGCAACCCTCTGGCCTTCCTCCCTTGTATAAGCAGAACCATGCAAGAACAACAGGAACATGAGAACCTGTATAGGACAGGCTCCTTCACTCTGAGCTCTCCGAACTTCAAAAATCACACAGGCTGGACAGACAGACAGGAAATTCCACCAACCACAGTGGCTGCTGGCATGAGGCTGCACTCCTGCCCCCTCAGCTGATTCCTTCCTGCCTGTTTCTGATTCACCACCACCAGATGCTCACATCTTCCTGCACTGTCCTGCCTGGTGGCCCTGATGAGCTATTCCGGAGGAGTTCCAACCTGAACTTCACAGTTATTGTTTTTTTCTTTTTCCTTTACTCAGATACTCTTGTTTTGCAAAAATTATTGTAAAACTACTTCATTTTTTTAGCAACAAAATCATCAGGTACTGGCAGATCCTGGTGGTATGTGGTATTTCCCAAGTGAGCATTAGCTATGTCTGAATGGGGTCAGACCTCACACCACAGGTGATGCTCACAAGGCTTCAACAAAAGGAGCCAAAGGAAAAGCACCTCAAGCAGAGTATGACAGATCTCAGGTGCTGTATTCCTTTCTCTTGGTTATGGCCTATCACAACTGATATTTGGTAATTTCTCAAGAAAAGAAAATTACATTTGGTTCAGGTTTAGGAAGTTCCATGAAACTTTTGTCCTGGTGTGTATACCGAAATCTGTGTATTTAAAAGATCCTCCTTGTTATCTATGTGCCTCATGTTAGCACAAGTCATGGTTTAGCTGAACTTCTTTTTCAACATAAATATGATTTTTAACCCCCTCACAAACATTCACGCTCTGAGGTCACACAGGATAGGGCACCTGAGAGATGCTTCATTCTGGTCAGAGCCACCCATCCCTAGGGATGACCAAGCACCTCAGTGGTGTTGTAGGCAGGAGGCAGGGCAAGAAGGTAACTCCACCAAAACCCAGCTGTTGGTTTCACACTGACCACAGACATGGGACTGGTACCTGAGGAATAATCCTTGTAGAAACAGGCACTCACGCCCTTTTTTGCTTCAGCAGTGGCACCAGCTGCTGAGACTGTATTAGGATTGAGCACAGATTCTTTTAAACAAATTTATTTTATCAATTATATGCATATATATAGACTTTTTGCTGTAGGATCCTAAAAATTTTCAGCCTTCTCTCTACTAACTTTTCAATCAGTACTGTAAGACAATTTTTTTCCCTTAATAGAGAAAGATATTAAAACACAGATGATGAGCTTGGTGGAGAACAGCATTACCACATACAAGATCCAAAGTACATTAGTTGTGTATCAGGGAACCAGGTTGGGAGGGACCTCAAGGTTCATCTGTCCAACCTTTCTTGGCAAAAGCATGGTCTAGACAAGATGGCCCTCTACCCTGTTGAGCCAGATCTCAGAAGCGTCCAGCGCTGAGGAATTCACCGCTTCCCTGCCAGATTATTCCAATGGCTTGTCTAGAATGTAACACAACAGCTTCTCTAGGGGAAGGCTGTGGGAAACTGTATCAAAAGCCTCACCAATAAATCTAGGTAAGCAATGTCCACCGCTGGCCCTACATCAACCAAGCAGGTTACTTTATTGTAGAAGGCAATCAGGTTTGTCAAGCACAGTCTGCCTGTGGTGAATCTGTGCTGGCTTTTCCCAATAATATGTTTCATCTGACTTGTGATAGCCTCCAGGAGGATCCACTCCGTGACTTTCCCAGGGACTGAAGTAAGACTGATGGGCCTATAATTTCCTGGGTCCTTCTTAAAGCCTTTCTTGAAGATGGGGGTGACCTTAAGCTTCTTCTAGGATATCCTTCAATCTTCAGGACTTCTCTAAAATTACAGACAGTGGGCTCAACCATGACATCAGTTCTCCTCGGGTGTCAGAGCCCATCGATGTGCAGGGGCCAAGCTCCTGTAATAGGCCACAGACCAACTCTTCCTTCACTGACTGTGGGTCTGTGTTTGCCTCAGCCTGGGCTTTTGTTCAGAGGGTCCAGCAGCGCTGGTAAGGACAGGAGTGAAGAAAGTGTTGAGAACTTCTGCCTTTCCAGTGTTATTGGTGACTAATTCAGCTCTCCTGTTGTACAACAGGCCAATATTTTCTTTCTGTTTCCTCTTGTTATTTACATACCTGGAGAACCCTTTTTCGTAGGTTTTGACAACAGCTTCTTTTGCCCATGGGCTGTCTGTCCCCATGCTGCTAGTTGGGAGTGCAAAGAGCAGCCCAGCCCTCAGAATGTGACCGTGCTCTTCCTCATGCAGGGGCAAGAGGGGTGTGTGGTTTAGAGACCCTCAGCTCTGCCACCATTTCCAGACTGCAGGGACCAGTCTTCAGATGCCTTTCTTCACTATGTAGAGCAAGAATCTCTGAAAACATATATTTGTTCTCTGTAATAAACAAGAGAATATTTGGGTCCAATGTTGTCATTACCATTAAGTGGGTGAGGGAAGGCAGGGGGACAGGAAAAAGTTTAAACACTTATTCCTGAAACTTCAGCAGACTTTTCAGCCCCATTTCAGTCCTTGTGTACCTGAAGAAGAACCACAGCACAGAAGGCTGTGTAGCTGCCTCTGGAGGGGAAATGCCAGCAGTGCCCTGTGAAGATTGTACCATGGTGTTTCTGATTGCTCATTTAACATGGATGAATGCAACAGAGAGGAGCTCGAGGGTTGATGGGAAGACAAGCAAACTTCTCAAGAAGCAGTGCTGAAATAACATGCAAAGTGCCCTAACTGGTCAGAGGCTTGTGTTGTGCAGGATTTATTTTCCCATTTATGAAACTGAGGATCAGTGTAGGAACCCTCTGCATGGAATAATTTCAGATCTTTCTTTTCTGTCCTAGATCAATAGTAATGCTTATGCTCAAGGCGAAGTTGGAGGTTGTGCTGCCTCATTCAGAGAAAACGTGAGGAGCCTCAGGAAGCCTTCCATTACTGCAGGTAGGGAAGGGAAGGCATGGTCTGAGATGTGCTACTGGGATGACAGGAAAACAAGCTGGAGCAGGCATTAGAGGCAGTGGTGCTTGGTAAGGAGGGAAATGAGCCCAATGAATAGAAAACACGCACTTTCTCAGAACAATACAACTTCTCACATTATGGTATTATGTAAGTTCCTACCCCAGCCTAAATTCCCTTTCCAGGCAGGAGCCAGGGTGAGGACATGGCTTCAGAAATCCTAATGGAACAACAGAAACTGGCTGAGGATTCCCAGCTTCAGTTCCCAAACACAGGGACATAACTTTCAGATACCCCAGGAAGCTGGACTGCCTTGTTCCCAGTGCCCAGTTCTCCTTGATGTACTCAACAGGAATCTAAAGGAACCTCATTTATTTATGTGAAAGGGACTTTGTTGGTTGCTGACTTGGAATGGGACATGTGACATAGGCCTGAAGCAAATCAGTAAATACAGAAATTTTCTTTGGAGAAGGCAAGGGTGGGGCAGAGGACATGGTAATTACATGCTCTCCATGAGTGCTGCTTTTCTTTGTTTGCCCAAAGCAGCTTTGGAGAAAGCATTCCTAATTGTGTATTTCTCATTTGCACTGCCTTTTTTGTTGCCCTGAAAAAATATTCCCATTAAGAAGGTTTGTCATGCTTTCCATGGAATCCAAGAGCAGTGGGGGGATAACAGAATCCTTGGTTGGTGGATGATGATCTGGGATGCTCTCCTGGAAACCTTGACTTGTGTACTGTGACACAGCAGTATTCAGAGGCCGAAGCTCAACGCAGAGTGGCTCTAACACATCACATTCCTAAGGGACATGCTGCTGTCCTCTTTCTCCTTCTTCTATAAGCTCTCCAGCTTTACTACCGCTGAGAAGATGTGAAGAGGAGGAGTTGGAAACTGAGTGCAGGATCTCTACGTTGCTGAGAACTGTGCAGAATGGGACATGCTCCCTGAGAAGGACAGAGTGAAGGATGGGGACAACAGTGGTGAACGAAAGGAAGGTCAACAGTGATGAATGGGGATTTCCTGTTAAGCAAAAAGCAAGAGGACTTGCCACATTGTTTAGTTGTCATCTTGGCAATGAGCAAGGGTGCCCTTGTTCCTCCCAACCCAAAAGTTTCTAGCCCTAAGTCATCTTTTGACATCATCTACTTTGCCTCAGGTAGCACTGGAATCTTGTGGATTTACACTGGAACAATGTGAGTACCCCTCCCCCCTGCCAGGACCTGTGGGTGTAGAGACACTGGCTGACTTGGCTCTACCTGTAAGACCTCTGTCCACCATGGTCCATGGAAGTGGAGAAGGTAGGGGAGTGCCAGAGGAAAAGCTATAATGCACCTCGACAGGAAACTGAACATGTCAGTGAACATTCTGTTGCACAATGCTGGAGCAAAATGGAACAGAAACCCACCTCTTTGGAAATGAGCAGCAGCCTCAAAGGCCTCAGTGTTTGGCTGTGATTTTCCCATAGATGTGTTTTTACAGCTGTGGTTAATGTGTGACTAATCCTCACTGTGCAGTAACCACACAACCACTCCTTAGAGCAGTGCGAGTGCACGGTGGGTTTGGGTTGGAAGTAGAGATGGTAACATCTGAAAGGAATACTTAAAACTGACAACACTTCTGAGCAGGACTCTAATCATTTATGTCATGCCTGAGAAACTTGCAGCCAGGCTCCAGNTCTTTTCCTCCAGTAGTACACTAATAGCAATAATAATAATAAAGCCACATTTTCAATCTGAATAAAAGGCAGGTAATGTTGCTCCAAAACAGCCTTCTTTTTCTCTGTGCCATTCTGAGAACAACAAAACTTCTAGAAGTTCTTAAACCATGTGCTGTGTTATGAAGACTGAACAATCAACTGTTTTTTCAAGTTATTCATAGAGGCAAAATCTGGCCTGGATGTACTGAATGAGAAATGACATCAGGGCTGTGTGCTGCATGTAGCTCCACATACAGTCCTACTCTGTGTGACAGTGCCTGAAGGGCTGGCCAGGCCCTGGTGTCCATTCACAGGTGAAGGCCTCTAACCATGACTGAGATGATTTTTGATTGCCAGCAAAGTCAGCTTTTCCGATCTTCTCCAGGTACGGACAGATAAGCAATTAGATGGGCCATCTGCTCCCTTGTTTAGATACATGCCAACTCTTTTTTTTTTTTTTTTTTTTTTTTTCCTTTTTTTTTCTTTATTTTGAGTGGTTCTAGTCTCATGGGGGGAGGTGTAGTGTTAAAATACAAGGATGTTCTTTAATGGCCTTTTGAAATTATTTCAGCCTCAATTCCGATTGGTTTGATTTTGCTCTGCACAGACATCCTAAGCTTCAACACTTTTGAGCTTTCCTCAGCTAAGGTTTTGTGTAAGGCAGCTTGTGTGTGTCTGCTATGATAACAAACTGTGATTCCTTGTGGTCACACACTGGCACCCAGCACATCCCCTAAGCACAGCAGCAGGTTCATGAACAGCATGTGCTCATGTTTAGGGAGCACCTCCAGAGAAGCAGCCCCTTGCCCTCAACATATACTACTTCCACATCTGATGGGAGTCAGGAGCCAGAAAAGAGAGGCATAAGAACCTGCATTTCTCAACTCCTGCTGAGTTTCTGCTGGCACTCAAACCCTCTCCTTTCAGAAGAGATGCAGTCTGGTTTGCCACATGAAGGAAACAGCTGTCCAGTCTCCTAAGGCATGGGTTCTCAGGCTTTGTTTAGAGGGAGAAATGCACTGGTGGCATCAGCGTAAGTTTCTTCCAGGCTGCCCCACTCCTTTCCTCAATGTCCCTGCCCTCACCTCAGTCACCTGCAGCAGCCCCAGCTCTGTGTACAGGAGGAATCCAGCTGGCTCCTGCCTATGACTTCCAGAGGTAAGGTAGGTGAGATAGGCTTTGGTGGTGGATTTTTTGAGGCTTGGGGGTTTGTGATTGTTTTTCTCTGCACACAATTTTCAAATGCATTGCATATCAGAGGGGTACCACAGTTTGGGGACCCCTGGCCTTGTGGCACATATTAAGCATACCACTCTCTCCCACACAGGTTCTCAGGGGCCAGGAATGCTTTGATGGTTGGCTCAGACAAGTAGGGGTTCATGCTGAGGACATTTTTATACAACAGTGTCACATGGCTTTGGTTAAACAGGAACAGCTGTGTGCTAGGGTCCAGGATCTATCCAAATCCTAATCTTTATTTTTAAAACACACCTATTTATCCCTTGCTCTATGCCATTTTGAAGTAGGACTTTCTACTTTTAAAAGCACTTAATATTTTCTGACTTTTTTAAAAGTTTAGTGATTTAGTGACTGCCCTTCCCTTGTTCCTATTTTAATTTCTCATTAGTACATAGTTGTGTGTCCACGCAGATGCATACACATAATCACATGTATATGTATACATGTGTGTGCACAAAGCAGAGTATATTGGTCCAAATCACCTTTTGTTGTCACCTCAAAGAATGCTCCAGAAGGCTGCTCATCTGCTTTTCCCTGCTAAAGGAGGAGAGTAATAAACTAGAGTAAATTAAAAACAAAACAAACAAAAAACAAACAAACAAACAAAAAAACCCCAAAAAACAAAACAAAACAAAACCAAAAAAAAACAAAACAAAAAAACCCCCCACCGACCAATCCAAAACAACTGGGTAAGAAAGAGGAAGGGTTTTTAACTGCTCTCTGTGTTCTTCACAGACTATTAGCTGAAAGACATCCCTCTGGCTCAGAAACATTTTATACTGTAATCTTCCTGAGCATCCAGCTTTGTATTCAGTACATTTGGATTTTCTTCCCTCACCATTAATGGAATGATTCTCAAAGTTTTAAATTTTTTTAACGTTTATACTTGCCAATTTTTTTTTTTTTTTCATGTTCCCATATTATTCTTTTGCCTAAATTGCTCATCCCCATCCTTGGTACTGTCCTGTACCACGACAAGCATGCAGACAGCAACTGTAGGACCTGTCAGACTGTGTTTTCCTGAGCTGGACAAACCAAGTACCATTAGCTTACCTGGGAAAAGACTCTGTTCTCCCACATAATTTTAATATTTTTCCTCTGTTCCTTCCCAGCATGAGTTAACCCTGGACCATGTAGGTGACGGCAAGCAAAGGGCTCACTAGTTCTTTGTATAATGATACCCATGATGCCAACAATTCCCTCTATTTGCTGGAAATGTTTGATGGCTACTACATCCTGTATTGACTTATTTTTTCCTTTCTCACAGCTACATCACATATAATTATTCTAAAACTGACTAATTTACCATGTCTTTTCTTCCCCTTTTATTCCCAGGTTAGAGCAGAAATTCTTTTTTGAATCCCCTTCAACCCTGACCTTGTTGTGTTGAAGTTGACCCTAAATGTTGTCAGAATATTAACATACGTTTCATACTCTAAAATGTCTAGCATGCCCGAATTTCCAATACCAAATAATGTAATTGTGTATTTCCTTCTATGTCAGATAGTATTTAGAAAGGTGTCCCAAAAATGAAGTCTTTTCTCTCTACTAACTCTCTGCCTTGCAGAGCCTGCTGCTCCTTAGCTCACCCCTCACCACTTTACAATTCTTCCACTAATCCCTAGCTTCCTCCCTTTGACTATTCATTTTCTTGTGGCACTGATAACTTGTTTTAGTGAAGTTCAATTAGGAAAGATTGCCTTTGACTGAAAAACCCTGCTATCAAAAAGCAAGATACCTGATTAGTCCAGCACAGTCTAATTTTGGTGAATCTATTTTGTGCTGTATTATCATCATCCTGCCTTTTAATTTCTCTATCCATCAGATCCTTCTGTAAGACCCTGCATACTGCTGAGGCTGCACCTTTTCCTTAGTGAAGACACTGCATTTCATTTTCTGCAGTAAAATTGCTGTCCTCTAACTTGACAAACTTATTAGAAATTCTGTCCATCAGGCTTGAAGTTTTATGACCTAAACACTACCCTAGAATGCTAAGTAACTATTTGATTTTGAGCCTCTACCTCACTTACTGCATTTTTAAAAGCTTGGGTATTTGGGTTTTTTTTTGGTTTTGTTTTGCAGCTATCTCAAATGGAACAAATTTCACCCTGCACCTTAATTCCCCTTATTTTCATCATTATACACACTAGTCCTGATGAAGACTCAGATAAGGCATTTATGAAATGCCTGACATAGTTTTTCTTCTCAGCACCCCTGCAGAGTGGCCCTCTTTTTTCTCCCGTTCTCTATTTCAATTACAAGATTATACAGCCTTTTAGATTTGCTTTAGCTTCCTTTATAGCCTCTAATACAACCTGACAAAGTGAGAATTGTGAAAAGTCTTCCTTCTCTCATAGTTTGCCTTCTTTGACATTCAGTGCATTTACACCCTCCAGCTCATTTTTCCAGAACAAAGAAGGGGTCAAATTTTTCTGCCAGCCACATTCTTTGCATCTCACTTGTGAACAAGAGCAAATGTGATAATTGCTCCAGCATGGATGAAGAAGAAAGTCAGGAAGCACAGTGCACAGAAATGTGACTCGGGAAAACCCAGGCCAACCTGTGCCAAATTACAGAGGCAGACCAGCCCTCCTGTAAATAATTCTCTCTTGGTAGAACAAAATTTTTCTCAAGTGCACATTGAGGATAAGACAAGTGTTGCACTTGCAAGGATTTTCACACAGGAATTTCCCACTTCCCTTAGCACTTCATTTTATTCTCTCCCTGCCACCTTAACTTCACACATTATCACTGACTGGAAAACAGGAAGCAAAAGTCTTGGTGGCCCCTGAGGAAGTGAGTTCACAGCTGGTAAGGCCCTGTAATGCAAACCAGCCAACTCTGATCTTACACAAGTCTTCACCCGGTTTAAGGGACTGGCAAAGTTGGCATGGAGTTAAAAAGCACTTTTCAGCTGTGTTTAGCTATGGAAACAAGTCTTCTGAATTCAATCCTTCAGTCCTTCTGCCTGATCTCAAAACTTGCTGATTACCAAGATTCCTCCAAATGTTTTTGGTTTTTTGTAAACACAGCCCCCAGCATGGTTCCAGTGTAAGCCATCCCAAAATACTGTGGCCAGATTACAGAACAAAAAGTAAGTTTCTTGCAGTTCAAAACCTTACAAAAAATAATTGTAAAGCTGCAGTAATACCCACCCAGACAGACAGCAGCTCCTGACCTCCCTGTTTTGTGAAGGACGTTTTCCTCTGCTTCTGTGTTGCTCCATCTCCTCCCACACAAGCTGTAGCACCCAAGAGTAAGTAATTGATGTTGCACAGCAGAATACTGAGGACAGGCCTGCTCTGTTCTCCTTCCTTGGGGTACAATCTCCAATTCATCTTGGAAAGCAGGTTTTAATAGAAGGCTTGGGGCTGCCCTCCTACAGTCCTCTCTGCTCTCAAACTCCTGAGGGCAGAAGACAGGGAGCAAGAGGAAGCCCTGTGGAAGATTTGCAACTTTTATCACCATTTTGGGGATGGTGACACTGCACAAGGAGAGATCCCCAAACCAGCATGAAATGTTCCAGGGTTCTAACAAAGCCATTTCATTCAAGCCTCCACTGGAGCCCATTTGTATCCCACACCAGCAAGAGCAGCTCACTGCAAGCAGGACACCCAAGGCAGGGTGGGAGGGAAGGCAGGCCACACTCTTACCCTTCAAATACTGAACTGAATCTGTGTCTTTAGCCCCAAAAGTCACAGTTCTGTAACCCAAATTCCTTAAAGACCTAGGCGGTCTTAAAAACAACATCTACTTTTTGAAGTATTATGCAGATCAGTGTTCACAGACAGATTGTGTCAGACACATTCTTGCCAAAATGCCATTTATTGCAGTATACCTTTACATGGCATACAGATAACCCAATGTTGCGTCTTCTGTCAGAACTCATATTTCATTTGTACCACTTAAATAACACAGAATGTCATGTTTGTTTCACAAACTGTCAGTTAAGACTACCAAAATATACAGTTTTTTTTTCCTTTCCCCCTAACAAGGTTGTGAGGTACAACTGAATTTTACTACTTTATCTTCCTGTGCTTTACAAGAACCTTTTCATAGATAGACCTATCAAACATTTCTACATTCCTATACAAAGCAAAGAATTACAGCTGAAATTAACACCATCTGGTCATTGCATTAACCTATAAAAATTCATTCAGTAAAAAAAAAAAACAAAAACCCAAAACAAAAAAACAACTGAAAACAAAACAACCCTAACAAAAAACCATAATGGTTGTTGCAGCTTTACTTAAAAAAAAACCCACCCAGCTACACATATGCACAAGTTCTCCATGTGCATAAAGAGTTTGGAATCAAGACATTTTGGGGTTTTATTCTTGTGTTTGCAGAGAAGGCACCAATTTTAGCTGCATGGCAGCTCGGGAGTGTTACATACTTCATTTAAATTACACAGGTTTTTAAGTTTGTCTGTTAACATGCAACATTTGTACCAACTGTTGCAATATTGTCCAATATACTCTGATCATTCCCTCTGGCTCAACAGTACAAATATTTACATCAGTTGTAAACACTCCTCCACCCACCCCATACCTTCTGCACTGAGTGACGAGGAACTGAAGTGGCAAGAAGCTACCCAAAGGCAGAGCAGAAGTAAGGCTAATACAGAACATCACACTTGTGTTTGCTCAGTTTGAGATAGTCTGGAGAACTCCTGACCCCCAGTGAGGCCCCAGTGCCTGACACCTGACAGCACACTGACCAGACACAGCTCCAGGCATCCTGACTTTGCTTAGGAGGTGCTTTTCTGCCCTTACTAGACTGACATCCCTGGAGTGGCTTCTCTCCAAAGTGCAGGAACAGCTTCCAAGGAGCTGCTCCAGAGTAGCGAGAGTCAAGCACACCAACTGTTGTATCTGTTTAAGGCCACCTACACTCAGGCTTCCCCAGGCTCATTTCAGATGCTTCTCTACTCCTTAGCTGCAGTCATGACATGCTGCTTCCCACCTCCCACCCCTGTGTGCCACGGCACCCAGTGGCACAGAGGGCAGACCACGTTCCGAGACAGTGACCGGAGGTGCTACAACACGCCCCTGGTCAGCTGGCACTGCACGGGCTAAGAGCACCTGCAGCAGGACAGCCAACCTCCACCCAGCACCTAGGAAAGGGAACGTCTGAGATGAGACTGCTGGGAAAAATCTACTTCTTACCTAAGCCCAGAGAGAGAGAGAGGGTAGTGGGACAGCCCAACACTATCAGTAAAATTAAACTCTGCTTAGCTTTGGGGTTCTTGGGGTTTGTTTTTTGCTAGTGTATGTACCAGCTGCTTAGGAGCTGGTTCTGAGTATGGGATAATGCTTCAAAAATATAAGGTATTTTAAACCACGTGACAGTCATTTGTTTACCCTGCCCCTCACACCTCCTTTCAGCAGAGATCAAGTTCAGCTTGATGTTTGATAGGCATTAAGTGCTCCAAATACAGCTGTCAGAAAGAGCTAGAGGATAGCAGTGTACCAAATGTCTGCCCAGCACAGCCACTTGTTACACTCAAAACACATCTATGAGTTAAATAGGAAGGATCCCTGCTATACAGAATTTGAGCACTGAAAATTGGTTATTCTTGCTAGCCCTTTCCCTAAATATCAAGAGTCTTATACATACAGTGCTCCCTTATCTTCTCCCCACCGCCTGTCCCAGCAGTCTTTAGATAAACCAAAGTGAGTTTAGGAACTTGCAGTTCCAATTCTGTTTAAAAAAAAAAAAAAAAGTTGTGCAAGAAAGCAGGGAATGTTCAATGAATCCAGATCTACTTTGTAGTTATAAAAATTCCAATGGCAAAGTGGTAAGGGTAAATAACCCAATGATCATATGGCTTAACTTTAATGCAAAGCACACTAGGAGGTCCACGTGCAGGGAGAGAAGAGTCCAAGAAAGATGGAATAAAAAGAGTCCTGAAGGATCAGTGTTTATGCATAGAATTCTTCTTGTTTGTGTGGTTTTTGGTATCCACCATTAGACTGTTTAGGTTCATCCAGTGAATAGCTGCCTTCATCTTTTTTCTTCATTCTGTACAGCATAAATGCAACTAGAAACACTGCAAACACCAAGCCTACAAGTCCTCCAGCAATAACACCTGGAAGGAGAAAAAAAGACACAGATTACTCTAGATGCCGTACCAGATAGTGCTACTATGATTTTAAGTTCCAGATTGTTCCTTACCTGTCCCTGACTTAATGACTTAATTTGTTTTTCTGTCCCCTCCCAAACCAAGCACCATTACCAAGCACCTGCTCAGACACAGCAGCCAGTCCCAGGGACATGGATTTCCCACTGGGCCATGCTGCAAAGCACACAAGGCTATGGTGTTCAACCCTGGTAATTTGACTGAGGCAGCAAAAGAGACATTTTACGGTCATTTTTCAGAGGAGTGAAGGAAGAGGTTGAAACAAAGTTGCAGCTCTGCTGTTAGCAGACTAATACTTGCCCCTGTTAGGGTTTTGACAACACAGAATCATCACCCTCATTTCAGAAGTCTAACATAAAAGGTTGGCTTCCTTGCTCAGAGATGTATTTGCACAACTGCAGCTTCTGCTGCCTGGAGACTCCTCCAGGAATCTGCTTCCACGAACTAGAAATCTAAAATATCTGGTACCTCCAAGAACTTCTTTTCTGTCCATAATTCCTGAGGCTCCTGCTGCTTTGGCATTCCTCTCTGAGTCAGCCAGTACTTCTGAGTTCTGTGTGGGGACCAAATCGTCATCTTTAGTCAAGATGAAGTCTCCCTGTTGGGACATACAAGGCAGGTTATTCATGTTTCTCATCATCTGTTTCTGGAGACTTTCCAGCACATTGTTTTTCTCATCTAAAACCCTCCACCAACATAACCTATTAAACCAATCACCGCTTTTGACAAATTAACACCAGTCCCCACCAAACCAACTGTCTACATGCTACTAAATCATCTCCCTGGGAAGGGTGTGATAACTAATAGTCCTCACCGGATCTCCAGAGCCATCTTCAGAGACCTCCTCATGTGTAGGAGCGACGTCCTCGGGAGCTGTGGCCACGGGGGTGGCAGCGATGTCTCCCTCACCATGGACAGTAGAGTGGGGCTCGGGCACGTCCTTGGTGTCTGGCACATCAGAGCTGGGGGCTTTAGGTTCAAGCTCATGGACCACAGCAGAGGCTTCTGAAGGAGTCACATGAACCACAGAAGGAATGTGAGCAGTGGGGCTTCTCACTGTTGTTGTGACTATGTGGCTTGTTGGTTTCCCATCAGAGGAGCCCAGGATGGGTACTTCATCCTTCACAGCTACAACTGGCTCCTCTGTCACCAGATTGCTGGTTGCAGAAGGAGATACTACTTCCTTTTCAGTTCTGCTCTCAACCCCAGGAAATGGCTGTTCAGTGAAATCCACTGGTGCTGTCAGTACTGAGGAATTAGTTGATTCTCCTGGGATTCTCCAGGTGTGAGACTTGTCAGTCAGGGGACCTGCAAAACAAACAAACAAGCAAATATTATTATCCTTGGCCAGTTTAGAGGCCTGTTAATTGTATCTTCAGGACACTGGTCTAAGGAGGATGCTTAACCTTCATAGTCAATTTTCATAATAACAGCAGTTCAGTTTGTAATTCCTCATCCTTTCCAGTGGAATAAGGAAGGGACAGACCCATGTGCTATTCAGCAATACTTTGTTAGTCATCTGCTTCTCCCCAAGGCAAAAGTGTCTGTCTGTGCTGAGGTTGACAAGGGAAATCTGCTTTCAGTACACTGTTTCCTCAGGGTGGTTATCTGACTCTTTTTCCATAAACACTTTTATTTGATTCAGAGCAGTCACACCTCAGTCACTACTGCATTTGGCACTGATTTCAGGGTCTTAATTTCTGCAGAGTTTAATCTAAAGTACAAGGCTGTGGCTGGAAGGAAGCAAGAGGATAGCTTCCTTCAGCTTTCAGTAGCTTGCTCTTTTCTTGCTAATATCCCCTCAACTTCAGTACTGAACACTGAGTCTCATGAAGTTTAGCAATCATTTTTACAGACTTTTCCCCTACCCTAAATCCCCTTTATCACTTATCAAAAACTATGGCCCATGGGAACATGGCACATCTGATGACAGATAAAGTTTGCACTTGATACGTGTTGGTAGGCTGGGGTTTACACACCCTCAAACATTATCTCCTACCTGCTCATGAAGGGCCTTGTTTGATCTCTCTTCCCCATGAGTGAAGAATCGTAACATTCTTCACACAGTATCTCATATTAGCAGTCACATGGAGTCTACCTCTGCTTCTGCTCTCTTTCAAGTCTCCTACGGCTCATTTTCTACTCATTGTCAGTATCGCAAGGAATACAAGATTAATAGACTAAAACCAGCTCTCATATTCTGGGGCAGGGGGGTGTGTGTGGACTCCTCCCTCTACCCCCCTTCACTTGGGTGCTTACTGAGATCTCAGCTGCCACATCCTAGAAGAATCAAGCACTACCAGCACAAGTGCTAATAACTCACCTGCACCTGAACCTGAGAATGCGTCATCTTCATCACCAGATGAATCAAGGTCTTCAGGGGGAAGGTTCAGATTTGTAGTTTGCTTTAAGGAGAAGAGCAAAAAGACGTGTCAGTGATGAGATTGAAGTGATCAGGTTACTTGCAGAATCCTCTAGGGGTTCTTAGAGGTCACAGAAACTTTTTTTGTTCAGATTGCATTTTTTCATCTTCTCTTACTCCAGCTCCCCTCTCCAAAAAGAGTAGCTCTGCTTAGTATGTTTGGTGTTGCAAAGGTCAGTCCTGCTGTCTCTGTTCTCTGCATTGCTTCCAGGCTGCAGCTGCTTTGGGAAAGGAGAAAGCAAGGAATCCATCCAGTGCTGCATCCTGGTAACAGGCAATGCTGAGTCCTTACCAGCCTGTTTCAGGTGCTGACTGTTTGTGTCTTCCCTATCTGCCAACCACTCCATCTGCAAATCACTGCATTAATTCTTAGGAGCAGAAGGGAAGGGGAGGCAAAGTAATTTCTCTTCCCTTTCTGCATTTTAAGCAAACAAAATGTGCTTCCTTCTGTAGAAAGTGTTCCAGGTTGTTTGTTCATGGTGAGTTTATGCAAAGCTCAGATTCTGTCCTATGTGTAAATTCTGGGATTATGGAAACTACAGCATCTAGCTGGAAGGAGAATCAAAGTCCCTTTTTATTAAGTGTGGGCACTTAAAGTAAGTCCAGAGATAGAAGCCAGCCTTCACTGCTGGAGAATAAGCCCTGAGCTTTCTCCATTTACACTCCAAGGAGCACACTAACCAGCACAGACATTCAGTGGCTGAAACAAGAGGCCAAACCCCTGTTCTACGGCACTCATTTATCAGAGCTTACAACACTCAAAGCTATTCAGGATCTCCAAAGATGACAAGACTCTTAGTGTTTACTAATTACAGAATGATTACTGCATGCATCTCATTGGCCTGTGCTATATTCACTTACTGCTTCTATCACTACAGCAGGACTCTCAGCTCATGACTAGCCTCAGGTTTATTTCTGCAGGGCTACCATTACCTTATCAGTCATTTTCTCTTCTCAGATTTCAAACCAAAGCCCCATAAGTCACTTCTTCCAAATTTCATCTTTTTGACATCCAACTGTATTCCCTGTTTTCACAAATTTTGACTTCTTATCCCATCTTCAAGTCACCTTTGTCACCCCTTTCCAGCACTGCCAGTTTATAGGTCACATTGAATCATCCAAGCTGTGGGATCCCTATCATCCCAAGAAATGCAAAGTCTCACTTTATTATGCAGAAAAAGGGCACATATTCTTGCCACCTTTGCAGCCAGGCCCACTGTATTTCTCTAGCTTGCATTAATGTACTATCACTTAAAAATAAATATAACATTCATCCTCATCCCAGGAAGAAGTTAGCCAGCACCAGTACGTACTGTCAAAACAATCCAGCTCTGTAGTTGTCACTTTATTACCTACAATGGATGTGTTTATTCGTCCTAACTCCTTCTTATTCTTAAGTTACAAGTTTTATCCAGTTTTCTCTTCCATCCTTAATACCTTATCCATTCCCCACATTTCCACAGAACTAGTTTTGAAGGTAGTTAACTAGCCCATTAGATTCCACCTCTCTGAAGACAAGTAACCAAGTCGCCACCAGCCTATTTAGCCCCAAGATCCTACCCCTTCTAGGCAATTATTGTAGTTATATGATTTTTTTAAAATAACAAGAAACTAGGAACAAAACCCCCTCATATAGATGTAATCTTTTTAGCTCTTTTCTTCCCTACTGAAAATAAACCCCCAAAGCACTATTCCTTAAGCTTCTGCAAGCATATTTCTAGTGAATTGCCCTTCGATCTCTTGCTTAACTGCAAGTCATGAGGTCATTTTGATTTTTAGATTTGTCCCTGCTTGTTTGCACTGTGCTTTTGCACCCTTCCACGGAAAGTAGGTCAGATAAGTACTTCCCCTGTGTTTTCCTTCTCGTGTCGAAGGGTGGTGACTCACACAGGCTGATCTCACTACACTTCAAATATTAAAGAGTACGAACTGTCGGTGCATAAAAAATAAAGAAAGAACTGCCAAGCTGCCCAAACTCGGCTCCCTCGTGTGCCCTTTCCAGTATGTCCAGAAGATAAGTGAGGCCTTAGGAACTGCACTGTTTTTGTTGATGGGGGGGTTGGGGACCATTTTTCTCCCTCACTTCTCACACCAGCAGTGGCAAGCACAACCCTTTGTTCTTTCACTCATCCTGACTGAGTGCAAAAGGGGAAGGTGTTGCTAAAGGTGGGGGTTGCATTCTCCTCCCAGTGGGAAGACTTCCTTTAAGCAGCTAGAAAGCAAACTCTCCATCTTTTTATTGAAGTAAGGAACTGTCAGTACAGCATAAGATTGTATCACCACATACCTTCAGCTAGGATCATGGCTACCTTCCCCCCAAATCTGAATATTCAGAGGCAGCTCATACGGATTTCCAACAACACCTTGGACAGAGTGATCATCTGCAGACCTCAGCAGTCCTCCTGGAAGGATCACAGACTGTCAAGAACTAAAATGGCAACTCTTGAGCTTGACTATTAAGCCTGCACCCCTTCCCCTTGAGGGGTTAATAGGTGAGGCTTGTTCAGTTGTGCCACACTTCCTTTGTTCTTGTGGAGTGTGTCCAGCCAGCCACCCTACCCTTACCCCTCCCCTCACACCTGAGCTCTGAGCCTCTTCCCAGGCTGCTGCAAACTCTGCTTCTCTCTCTCTGCTTCTTTGTTCTGTACCCATTTGATTTCTGTATCTGAGCAGGGATAGTGAGGTCCTTCCCCCTCAGAGGAGAGGAGCCCAGTGCAGCCCAGTCTAAACCAATGGACACCAATGGTTCCAGTGCAGAGCTGTCCAGCAGCTGCTCAGCACCCCCCTCCAAACACAACAGCAGACTCAGACCAGTCCAAGTCCCCTGAGGTTTGGCTAAGAGAATATTCAAAAACATGAATCAGGATCAGTAAAGCCTGCTTTCCACAGTTTTATAAGAGAACCTAATGAAGTTACATGTCACAAAAGGTCTTNCAGTGCAGCCCAGTCTAAACCAATGGACACCAATGGTTCCAGTGCAGAGCTGTCCAGCAGCTGCTCAGCACCCCCCTCCAAACACAACAGCAGACTCAGACCAGTCCAAGTCCCCTGAGGTTTGGCTAAGAGAATATTCAAAAACATGAATCAGGATCAGTAAAGCCTGCTTTCCACAGTTTTATAAGAGAACCTAATGAAGTTACATGTCACAAAAGGTCTTGTCCTCAGCTGCTCCTCTGGGCATTGTAGCACCTCCCTTTGACCAGGCAGTTTGAGGCTTGGGATCTGAGAGGGACTTTTTTTGGCCCAAATACTCAAGGGACAGTATAGCATTATGCACATGTGGATTGCAGTCAGAATACCCACAAAGTGCTGTAATTTCATGACATCATCCAATTTCATGACACACAAGCATTAAGGAACATTTGCCCAATTTATGTAACTGTACGGTCATATAAAGACTACATTTCTTGCTCCATAAATTACAGTTTCAATGGGCATAAAAGAGGATAACCTCCCCACAAAATACGAGTACTGCAGAAAGGCCATGTTTCAATAATGAGCTGTTGCTGAAGGATTTCCGACACAGCAAGGTTAGAAAACACTGACTCAGGACAGCGTTGGAAGGGACTGAACTAATTTGGGTTTGCATCAGGAAGACAGACTATGCTGTTCAAACAACAAAAACACCTCATGGTCAAGGTGTTTCCATGACCTTTTACTGAAGCTGAATTACACCAATGGGAAAGGTTTTGATTAGCCAAGAGGATTAGGGGCAAAGAACACTGGGTTATGTTAACATACAAAAGAGCTGAAAATAATTCCAGCTTAAAACAAGCTTACTCTACCTTTCAGACAGAAGGATCTCTTATAGTATCTCTCATGTACTCTAGTCAAAAAATCTTTACATTCTTATCGAGCACCTACAACATGGTGCTTTTTTACCATTTAACAAGCTTGAATGGTTTCATTGGGACTTTTTTAGCAGTTCAGACAACTGTTTGGAAAAACTTGTCCAGTCCTTTTGATTTGCTGTCACTGAATTCAGATGCATGTGAGGGGTAAAATTTTTAAGTGTATTTTTCATAGGCTTTAGCCAGTTCTCTCATTAACCAGTGGAAGACCCTCTTCCGCAAGGATCAAAGCAGCCTGTTTAGGGGAAACCCTGGGGTGACTGTTAGCTTCTACTCTTGCTGAGCACTGTATTGTTGCAGAACAATAGTTATTCAGTTCTGCTGGGACAACCAGAAAGCTGCTTAGTGGCATCTTCAATTTAATCAACAATGGGCCAGGCTTTCACAACTCATTAACAATATTATTGGGTCCAGAAGGCTGACATCCTCCAGACTTTTTTTTCTTCTTTAAAGTATCATTTTTAACTATTCTTCAGTCTTCATCTTGGTTAGAGTCTAAAAACATGAGTCTTTCTGTGCTCATCCCATCAGCTGCTACAGAGCTCCATCCTGCTACAGCAGAGATCCGAAGCACTCTCTCATGATGAGGGGGAGATTTGTAGTTGAAGAGTTGATATAACCCTGCCCCAACTGGGAACCACATTTATTTAATTTGATACATGCAAAAGGAAAGAGCTTTTTTCAAATTGCTCTTTGAGGTAAGCAAAACCACTGGCTTCCCCACAAGTTGCTACAAGCCCTTAACTAGATTAAGGATGATTTGTATCCAACTCTTAATAATCCAGTTAGAGATCTGCAGTGTCAAAAACACTTGAAATCCTCCATTATCTGAATAAAGCTGTTAAATTTGCACACTTATTTCTCCTAATAAATCCTTCTTACTCAGCTGAAAAAGAATGAACTGTTATGAGCTCTTTCACCTCAACCATCCTGCGAGATTATTCCAACTGCATGGGGAGGAAAATCAATAGTTTGCTCTTGTTTAAGAGATACACAAGAGCAAGAAAAGCATCTGCCCTGTAATTTGGCTGCAATAGAGCATCTAGAATACTTTCAAAAGGATTTGAACAAAGAATTCTTAAACTCAAACAGAAAGGTTTGTCTTTTCCTATACACTGAAGCGAAGAAATGCTATCTGAGGAAGAGCAGCCTGAAGAGCTTCTAACCTCAAAGTAATATTGCTATTAGTGTGGGGGGAAGACAAAACCACCTGCTGAAGGAAACTTTAGCTTTGTTAAACCTTTACATTCTGCAGTTAATAGCCCATGCACAATTAACTCCAATCTCAGATGTTCACGGCTGGGAAACAGCTTAAATGGTTAAGGGGGAAAAAAATTAAAAATAAAACCACCCAAAAAAGAACTCCCAAAACAGCACAAAAACCCCCACGCCATATAAAAACCACCACCAGCATCCTCACCTATCCCCCTTCTTTTACAGGCATGCAGACTTTGGAATTAAGTTGGCCATGCAGACCTTCTCTTTTAGCAGTCAGCCATAAATTCTGGAATAGCAGAAAGAGAGCTGCTGCTTTTATACAGCAAGTCAAAAATGAAGCTTGCGTGCAATCCTGTTACATTAGAACTCAGCAGCAGTGTGGCACCACCTCACCTCAATTCACTTGCAGTTGTTTCTCCTGCTACTCCACTGGTCAAAATAAACCCTGGTGCTCCTTGGTGATCATGTAGGATAATGAAGTATTTCTCTTCCTGGAGGAGCCAAAGATGCAGACTAACAGCATAGGCCAAAGAACACAAAGACAGCTACAAACCACCCTACAAACAATCGAGGGGCTGGACAGTCTAGATGTAAGCAGTATTTTATCCCTGGCTCGTGCTCCAAACAAGGACTGCCTTGATGACAGGGGGGTTGGAACTAGGGGATCTTTATGGTTCCTTCCAACCTAAATCCTTCTATAATTCTACAAACTAAGTCACCAACACTTTTTACTTCCTAGTGCCCTCTCTGTTTCAGATGATGGTGTCCCCCAATGCCCTCAACAACCTTTTGATGTGTATCAGCAAGCTTCAGCATCCCCACCCTTCCATCCATCAGTGTCACCTAGAGCAAGGCTGGTTACTGGCTCAGAGGGTGCTCCTTCCAAAGAGAAGCATGTGGAAAGCAAAGAATGCTCTTTTACTCAGCAAGGCAAGCACATTTTAGCAGAAAAGAGTAAGCAAGCCAGTTAATTTGGCTGCTTGTCTATCAGATCATTATTAGTGTAAAGAAATATGGAAAATCTTGGTTAATTGCATTCTTACTGGCTTCCTCTTCTATTTTTGCCTGGTGACTTGAGAGAGGAACTATCTTTGAAGGAGAAGTCCTGGTTGTGTTTGAACTCCATCATCACACAGTAGTTTCCTCTTGGCACTCAGCTCTCAAAGGCAGCAAAATACCTTCCAGCAGCTGCTCAAAATAGGACGAGAGCTCTTAAGACCTATTCCACTATGGGCAGAACAAAACAGACTGTAGACTGCCCACTGTTCACAAGGCTTTCATCCTACTTTTCTTCAAGCTGTAGGAGCATACCCTGATCCTTTGCACAAGATGCAGTGGCCAAGGAAGAGCACCCAGCTACTCCACAGGTAGAGCAGCCAGTGTTCCAATGCTTCTAGAGGCTCCACATTATTGCCCAAACAGGTTTACATTTTCTCCTTAGAGTGACAGGGCAACATTTTTAATTAAGTAGGGCAGAAACACAGTAATCAACTTGCAAAGAGCAAAAATGACCCAGCCTGTTGCCATCAGGTGAAGTTTCACATCCTACAGCAGGGCCCTTCCAACTCCCACCTCCCACAAGAGCATGTCACTTCATGCTTCCTGGACCATCCCCTGCATGTTTGTGTACTCTCATGGTGAACCAGATCAGGGAACTGGTCTCGTTAAACTAAACAAAAGGGGGAAAAAAGCAAAGAAAAAACCCAAACCAAACCA
>VZUA01086859.1:0-10129 GCA_013401035.1 Horornis vulcanius
AATATGAGCTTTGTGAATAAAGAATTGACTATTCTGCATGAAGAAACTGAGTCTCACCTGGTTTATTGTTGCAACATTTAAATCTTTCTCAGTTTAAAGCTGTTGTCACAGGGGAATTTGGAACTTTGCTTTCTGCTTTGATCTGCTCAACTCAGATGCTGCAGTAGCAACTGTGAAGATACATCCAGGCCTGACTGAAGGGATGGATGAGCAAGTTCATGGCTACCAAAAACCAGCACAGCTTTACTGAAGTCAGTAGAACTATGTAGAACCTCCTATGAGCTGGAATCTCCTACTGTCCCAGTCTGCAGTGTGAATTTAGAATCTTTTGGAACTTCTTTATGTGCTTCTACTTGTATTTTATAAAAAGTCCATAGATATCATTGATATATTATTTTTGAGTCTTGTGAAATGATTGTGGATGTTAACAAGGAAAAGATTTTTTTTTTAAAAAAGCGATAAAGAGGAAACATTATTTTAATGCCTTTATAAGGTACCAAGAAGAAAGTGGTTTTATGCCTCTCACAAACTTGCGGTATATAAACTACAAGAAATCCCAAGGGATTCACACTAAACCTGCAGTGGATCTGTTCCTGCTGCAGCTGAGTGCTATCTTTTCAGAGTGTTTGTCCATTCCTGTATTAGTTATGCCAGAAAAGTATTGGAATCAATCTTGGACACTTCAGTGTTACCTAAGAACAGATGGCTCTGTTCTCTCAACACGATATTAAAGGAGAAACTTTGTGATAGGTCTTAGAGATTTACTGATGTAGATGTTTAGCCTTCAAAGATTCCTTGGCAGTCAAACAATAGTTGCAACAGTTTTGTGACTAATCTTGGGATCGTAGGATTCCTGCTAGAATGGCAAATTCAGGATCCATTTGTGTGTATCTTTAATGAGTTACTTAGCAAATCATAGTATGGCAGTGTAACAACAATTTATTTGATAAAACAAGTAGTGCACACATCTTTAGCTGTGTTATCCCACATGGGACTGTTTCCATATTTACTGCTAGGTGTTGTAGTAAAGTCAGGAATTATGGGTTGTTATTACATAAGAGTCTCACTATCTAGTTTTTATTATTATTATTAATAATAATAATAACTAGCACTCTAGAAGTTACTTTGCAAGCTGATGTGGATTTAGTCCTGATAATAGAAATTATTATTTCCTAAATGACTTTTGTACAATTTAATTTATTGTACTTTAAGATGTGGCTGGAAGTTACACACAGATTATGGTCAGTGACACTTACAGGCAAAAATATATATTATAGGGAGAAGTGGTTATATTTCTCAAACATCTATAAATAATAAATTAATTATTTCTGTATTTGTATACATGTCTATCTCTCCAGATGGTCAGAATCTATGTGGATGAAGATGGTCTGATTTTAAATGCTTAATTACTCCCTTTTTTAAAAACCAAAATAATATTAAGAATTTTTAAAACAAGTTATCCAAATGGTGATAGCTTTTACATAGCTCTTTACTTATTTTATGAAGAAATCTGGTTTACACAAAATTTGCCCTTTATGATACTTAATGAGCCGTTATTTATATAGCAGTTATTTATATAGCTGAATAAGAGAGAAATGTGTTGACAATGTTCAATAACCATTTCTATCTTGTGCTTATAAGGTAGAATATGAAACTGTTCTTGACTATTATCTTCTTTTGTGAGTCTTAGGATGTCTATTCCTGAGTTGATAATTAAACACTAAATGCCATATTTTAGAGGTCATGAACATTTACACTGATTGCAATACTGTATTAATAGACTGCTTGAGAGAAATACTTTTAGTTTTAAAGCAGGCAGAGAAAAACTTATTGAAAGAATAAGCTAATTCTGTCTCTTTAGCATTATTAAAACCTGTGGTTTTTATAGGACTCTCTGTTTTCTCAACTCTGAGATGGTGTGCCCAGAGTCAAATTGTACAAGGATATTCCTAGCCTATACAAAAAGACTGAAACTGATAATTTACAAAAAACCCAAGCTCTTAATAAAAAGAGAATTTTACAAGTAGATGTCCTTGAACAGCCCAAGTTTGAAGTACATCCATTTTCAGAAAGCAAGGTGTACATTTCTGTCCCTGTAAGAAAGAAAGAAAATAAAATAATTGGATCTTCTGTATTAATGTTATGTGGATTTTTGCTAGTGATTAAATAAACCGTTAGAGAGATGACAGCTGTATTATTAGTTGCAATAATTTTCTCCTTAAGTTGTTTTCTGTAAATGTGCTTCCTGTAAATATTTCTACAGAGTGTCTGATAATTGTGGTCCCTCTCTGGGAAAAGATGATGGAAAAAATTAATAAAATATATGCAGAACTTGATTCATTTCGACAATTTCCACAATTTGGACCATGTTCCTCAGGGCCCAACATGCTCAGACAGTTCTTCCTGGACTCAGTGAAGTATTCCTTAGCATAACAGAATGCAACATCCTGCCTGCCAGGATCTCCTCATGCTCTCCCAGGTCCTGGAAGCCACAGGCTGCTCTTCAGAGTCCTGTTCTCTTCCCAGATGGCACACAGCCATTCTTGGTCAAAAATGTTACTGATGATGAATTTTCATTTCAGACAAAATCAGGGGTTGTCTTGCCTTCAAGGACTGACTGACATGGGCTCCGCTTATGCCAGCAAAGCAAAACCAAGCCAGTTTATTACACAGTTTACCAGTATTTGTAGGATCATTATGTTCATACAAAATTTTCCACTCTGACCCCTTTGTCCCGGTCCCCTTTAGAAACAACATCTTCTGATTATTCTTCTTATGCTGGTAATGTCCTTTGTTATCTCTTTTACCTGTAATGTCCTTGTTGCATCTTCCTTTGTCAAAGTGTTCAGCGTTAGAGGGTCAGAGTGCTCAGACATGATGTCTTCACTTCTCTTCTAGGCTTGAGTTCATCTCTCCCTCGGCTTTCACTGTACCAGGGCCACAAGGTCTGCAATGCTACCCAGCTCAGCTTCTGTACTATCTGATCTCCGACAAAGCAATATGAAATATTACAGAAATGAAATTTGCTTTTGTTGTCTCTGGGGGAAATGGCTTGGGGGACGGGTGGGAGTTCTTTGTGTGAGGTCTTCTCTCCTCAGAGTAATGACTACTCCAAGCTGATTTAAGCCCCATGTCTTTCATGTCATGGAAATCAGTGTTTCATGTCTAGTAATTGCTGTAGTTCAAATAGATGTTTTATCAATTTTTTAATCTTTACAGGTTTGGGAAGATAATGGTATCCCAAAGGGAAGCTATAAGAAACATGGAGAGAAACTATTTCCAAGAGCCTGAAGTCACAGGGCAAGGGGGAATGTCTTCACACTGACAGAGAGGAGAATTAAATTGGATATTGGGAAGGAATTTTTCCCTGGGAGGGTGGGGAGTTGCTGGCACAGGGTGCCCAGAGAAGCTGTGGCTGCCCCTGGATCCCTGACAGTGTCCAAGGCTACATTGGACATTGGGGCTTGGAGCAGCCTAGGGTAGTGGAAAGGGATGGGACTGGATAAGCTTTGAGGGCTAGTTATTTTAGTCATCACCTTCTCCAAGTGGTGTCATTGTGCCAGTTTGGGAGCCATCCATCATCTCTCTGACATGATTATTCAGCAAGTCAGAACTAATAAATCTGCATTATCTAGTCTCACTTGTCAGCACACATGCCATCCTTGAACAAATGCAAAATCAATTCCAAACCAGGGGCTATGCTCTTGCCAACTGTTAACTATTGACTGCAGAGTAAGTTACATGTTTCCTAGTAATTAGCACATTTTGGCAAGCGTCTGGACACCCAGCTTAGTTTGGGAATTAGGATCATATATAAATTTTGCAGAGGCACTGAAGAGGTAAAGCACATAATTAATTACTCTGTTATTGTGTTCTGGAACTTAATTCCTCAGCTAATTCAGTTTCTCCGCACCTTCCTTCTCTTTTCCCATGGTAAAAAAAAAATGAAGTTATAAAGTCTCCTAAATGACTAATCAAGATGTTCCTTAAACTTGTTGTTAATTACAAACTACTGACCACACAGACAGAATGCTGCTGGTTATCATAGTTCAGAAGATGTTGGAGAAGGATTTCTGTATCTCAACAGGTCTAACTGCATGGGTGGACTTCACCATTGAATGCTTTTAGATGTGTTATTCTTCTGTATCTACATAATAAAGTATAATAGCAACAAATTGTCACTCTGCCCGAATTGATCCTGGCACCCTGAGTTACTTAAAAAAACAAAGAAAAGACAAAGCAAACAAACCACCCCCCCAAAAAACCAACACACTGACCCTCCCCCCCCAAAAAACCAAACCATCCCCACAAACAACAACAATAACAACAAAAACCCACAAAAAACCCACAAAGAAACAAATAATTAAAAAAAAAAAAAACAAACAACCAAAAAACAAACCACAAAAAGAAAAAAAACTCCTAAGATAAATATTGGAGCAATGTCAAAAGAAATAAAATTTCCAGGACTGTCCTAGAGTTGACTTCTTTAACTAATTTAATGAGATTTTTAATATAGAGTGAGCATAAGTTCAAAATAAAAAATAACTTCTAATGAAATATTTTATAGGAGAATATTTTATGTGTACTCTGACCAGTTTTATATCTTTATGTTGCTGAGTAAAAAAATAGATTGTTCTTTTTCTCTGTTTTTGCCAGTCCTCTGTAGTTAGAAGCACGAATAGAAGATGTTGTGGCTTGACATACATTCTCTACTTACTGATCCTCATTGCAATCCAGAGAGCAATAGAGAAATCCTGTAGGTCCAGAGGAGGCATCAGAGATGCTGAGGGGAATGAAGCACATCCCCTGTGGAGCCAGACTGGGAGAGCTGGGATTGTTCACCTGGAGAGGAGAAGCTTTGGGGTCAGCTCAGTGTGGCCTTGCAGGGCCTGAGGGATCTGCAGGAAAGATGGCGAGAGACAATTGCCAAGGGCTGGAGGGACAGGACACAGGGAATGACTCCCAGTGCCAGAGGGCAAGGCTGGATGGGATCTTGGGCAGGAATTGTTCCCTGGGAGGATGTGCAGACCCTGATGAGCAGCTGTGACTACCCCTGGATCCCTGGCAGCGTCCAAGGCCAGGTTGGACACTGGGGCTTGGAGCAGACTGGGATATTGGAAGGTGTCCCTGCCCATGGCAGTGGGGGGAATGGGATGATGTTCAATTTCCCTTCCACCAGAACCATTCTATGATTTTGTGATTCTATGACAGGACTTACCATATCCAGTTTTAATACTTAATTCCATTTCTCATTGATTCATACACAGTAAGTGGTGAATACAAATATTAATTCAACATCTAACTCATAACTCAAATTTTTGTTTCTAAAATTTTCTGAGGGCAGCTATAAAATAATGGTTCTGGTATTTTCAGCCAGTGGATCTTCAGTGGCTTTCAAATAAGGTCTGCGGGTTTTCTGCTTCATCACCTACAGGCTTATTTTGCTTCTTTTTTACAACAGCAGACCCATATCCAAACTACAGATCTGCATTCACCGTCTGAAATCTGAACAGGATGGAATATATGCAGTACTGGTAAAGTAGAGAATTAAAAGTGATGTCTAAGATGTAAAATTACAGAAGGCAGTGGGTGTTCTGCAGCGAGCAGGCAACCACCCGTTATCACACTCCCCTGGCCAGTTGTTTTACAGCCATTTACTTCCCTAGCAGGATCCCTTCACTCCAGTCACACTTCTTTAGCAATTCTCCACATTTGATCAATTATTTAAATAGTTGACTATGTTTTCAGACCTGCAGAGTTTTTCAGATGCACTTACGCAAAAAGTTGGTGGGTTAATTTCTTATCTTAATATATAATTTACAGGACAGTATTTCTTATTTGGCATATTAGTTTTTATGCCAAGGCAAATTACTAATAATCAGATATTTTAGTCCTCTAAAGCACAATAAATTCTTTGCTAACTTAAATGAAGAGGTTAGTTCTTTACCATCTGTCAGAGTCTGTCCAGAAATGTCATTTGCCTCACGGCCATTGTCAAGGACAGAGACTGAGACCCCCAAGGACTGGGACTGAGACCCTAACATCCTACACAGGGGTTCTGGCCATGCTGGTTGCTGCCTGCAGGTGTGCTCATTGGACCAAGAGACTGGTTCCTATGGGAACCCACACAAGAACAATGGACTGGCTAACCAAGCCTGCTTGCCTGGACTGCCCAGACAGGCCTGGTCCTGCCTCAGTGGCCAGGTACGGTTCGGAATGTCCCTGAGCAACGAACAGCAACGAGCTCCCAACACAGCTGGTTCCTGCTTTGGCTTGGTGCCTCTTGCTTTGTTTCTCACCTTGGCTCAGTGCCCCTTGCTTTGGTTCAATCTATAAAAACTCTGGAGACCCCCACTCACTTTTATGATCATGCCACTGGAGAACACCACGTCTATAGGCATCTTCGGCCTTGAGGACTCGGCTCTCCATGTTGGTAGCTATAATCCCCTTCCCCCTCTTTTCTCTCTTTCTTACTATTCCTTATTTCTCCCCCCCACTATCGCATTTGGTGGCACTAAATAAAGGTGCATTTCTAATTAAGCAAACTGAGTTGTCCCCTGCTCTGTCTTTTGCGCTGAGATCCCTAAAACGAACCATCAGGTCCCCGCATACGCTTGCGGATCCTGACACCGTCTAATGCAAGAGTCCTCTCATGAATTTTTTTTCTCTTGTTGATTCTACTTTTTGAAACACTGCTAATTGGTCTCGCCTAAAAGTCTGCCTTCTCTTCTCTGAGGTTCCTACATGAAAACCTCTCCTTCCATGTGACAATACTCTTCTTTCTAGTGTTGTTTTCCTTTGTAACATTTATTGTTTCTTAACGGCAACCATGAAAGTGAACTCATTAAGCTTTCTTCAAGAGATTCTGAGAAGTAAACTAATTTAAGAGAGGAGGTAAAAGCTAATCAAGTCTTGGATATTAAAAATTTTGATTTCATTTTGGACTTAGCTATTCCTAATTAGCTGATGTGATGGATGCTTCTGAATAGTACTGCATTTTTGTGACATATTATGGTGGTTTCTCCTCCATGGTGGACAGTCTGTCCTCATTAGCCTCATCCTAACTCCAGGTCACCTGCCCTAGAAATTACCTGTCCTTTAGGAATAAATCAAGATTAGGAAAAATGACAAAGAAAAAAAATACACATAGTTCCACTAAGAATATTTTTTAAATAAAAATTGTTCAGCATATTATATACTTTTGGCATCAACCTTGATTAAGTATTTAATTCATTGTTTTCAATGTTACTTATGATATATGGGAACACTTTTTTTAACCTATAATAATACATAATATTTCTTGAAAAAAGCTTCCATCTTGAAATTCTGGTTTGGAAGGAATTGTTTAACCAACCATCAAAACCGTTACGTCTTCAGCACTGATTTTGCAAGATTTAAAAGGAGGATGCAGTGACTGCAAAGGTGAAAAGCAGTGGTTGACCTTGCCACTGGATGTCATTTTAACAGGCATCTCCTAAAGCCTTTTTCTTTTTAGTGCATTCTAAATTGGTAATAACAGACTTCTCAGGCTTCTACAAAGAGCCAAAAATTGATGTGTACTTTTTATTTCTCATTGGTGGTGTGATCTCATCAGAATTTAAATGGAATCAATGGAAGTTAAGTTCACTGTCATGTGATTCTCACATCCATGCTCTGAGCATGGAATTTGCCAAACCTTTCCTTGGACTTAGAAAACTGGGCAAAATGAGCAGCATGTTAACACACAGCTAACCAGAGGAGTGACTGAGAGGGCCATTTCCTTTCTATTTCAAAGGTTTCAAACTCTGAGTCTCACACCTCATGTCAAAAGAATGAGAACTTACATTTTGGCCTTCTAATTTATTTTTTTTAAGTTGTGGCTTAGTATTCAAAGATGACAGAGAGGTGTCCATACATGAGCTGTATACACTGCATTACTCAGACCCAGCATAAACTGTAAAAACTAAAATTAGATCTAGAAAAAGATGAAATCAGCAGTTGGCATTATGTTACAAAACTGCAAGAGAGGAAGCTGTTGCAGAACTCTTCAGCCCGTCATATTTGCAGCTCTTCTGCAGCTTGTCCACATTACAGTCCTGATGGTGCCAAGAATATCCGGCTCTATTCCCCATTAGAAGACAGGACTCAGAATAGCTCTCCACCTGTTCCCTCATAGACAAGTCCTTCTTGCAAAACCAAAAAGAGAAAATGCTTTATCTTGAAGCAATCTGAGAAGTTTTTTTCCATTTATCTTTTCAGAAAAAGATAAAGAGGTTCAGCTTCTTTCCCTACCCCCCTCTCCCCTGTCCTGCCTCCCCTCCCCTCATCCCTATAGTTCTTCCTATTACCCAAGGAAAAAGAGAGGAAGAATCCTTTGAAAGCTGTCTGGCATATTTAGGGGCCAGATTCCTTCCATCTATTTATATCCTTTCCCATTTATTCATCAGCTTTATGAGCAGGACACACATCACTTTGAGATTGTGATTTTTTTTACAGTCATGTGTTGGGGAGGATGAGACAGAAAGACCCCACAGATATGACTGCCCCACAAAAGAATGCAAGAATGTAAAACCTGGAAATGAAATAGAATTAAAAGCAAGGTTCGACCTGTAGAAAGCAAGCAGGAAGACACCGATTGAGCTAGCTGAGGGCTGGATGCCTGGGGGTGTGAGCAACACCCTCAGAGACAAAGGAATGCCAGGGAGGTGTGCCCTAGAAGGTAACAGGGACTTTAGATTTACCTAGAAGATAACTTAGGATTTTAGTATGTAAACTAGCATGGTAATGTATTAGCTTCCATTGGTTATATGTAGATTTTGTAGGTTTTGTATTCTTTACTGGTTGGTTGGTGTCAACCAGAATATTCACGATAGAAAAAGATAAAATGTGATGTAAGAGAGGGTTCGCTCTCTTCGGACGCTCTCTCATCGGGTGACCACGCTTCAGCCNTGGAATACTCCAGTAAAATGAAATTTTAATTAAATTTAATTAAATTTTTAAAAATTAATTTTAAATTTAAAATCCAGCTGCCTCTGTTTTAAAACAGCTTGTATTTTTTGATGATTGAAACCTTGCAAACTTTGGTGGTAAGGTGTGGTCCTGAGTTTCATGCCTGGGATGTTTTGATCTTGGAAGAGTTCTTTCCCAGGTGTTCTTCTGGTAAACAGAAGAACAATGTTTTGTAAATATAAGGATGTTTACATTCTTTCTTATAGGAGGGACCTTCTTCTGATGTCCCTCTGGGATGACCAATTGATTGAAAAGTTTACCTTTGTGTTACCAATCAAATTGGCCTCTGACATTCTATATAAAGAGGGGCTCATCCTATAATAAAGGGAGAACCCACTGACCACTTTCTAAAGGAGTCTGCGTCTCTTCTGTTTGTGTCTGTTGCAACAGTAAGGTTATTAATAACATTTATGTTCACCTTGTGCTGCAGTTCAGTCGGAACTATACCTGTGCTAAAAAAAAAAATAAATTACAGTTTCAAGCTGTAGGAAAGTAGAAGGTTCACCCTTTGCACTCTAAGCACTCATCAGATTTTTACTGTTCTTTGCTGTTTTGTTCTGTTATGATGTTCTTTGAATTGCCTAAGCAACCAATGGGAGAACTACTTACCTGCTCTCCAGAGTTCTTGACATCAGCTAAACAATGCATGAAAGTGTTTTCTAGAAAGAGACAGACAGGGGAAGAGATATGGAGAGACTAGAGATTTAAAGTGACATTACACATTTTATGAAATGATAGAAGAAAACACACTGAAAGTTGAAAGCCTTTAGCAGCATCATGTTTAAAAGGCCTAGTATCACAGTAAATAAGATTTTTTCAGAGATATTTGGCAGAGGGAATAAGATTTTGTCATTGTTCTCTATTGGTAAATTGTCCTTGAAAAACGGGAATATGCTTCTAGTAAACATTAACTAATGCTAAGAAAATTTATTCCTAGCAAACAGGTAATGTTTTTACAATAGAATCCTATCCAAAGGAAGTTTGTGGCACATTTTTAGTGAGGATAACATCCTTGACAATTGAAATTATTTTTGTCCAGTATTAAAATCTTTCCTTACACAGGTGTTGCAGCTCCATTATTATTTTCTTTTTTTCTTTTTCTTTTTCTTTTTCTTTTTCTTTTTCTTTTTCTTTTTCTTTT
>VZUA01086869.1:4228-14654 GCA_013401035.1 Horornis vulcanius
TTTGTTTTTTGGGGTTTGTTTGTTTGTTTGTTTTTGGTTTGGTTTGGTTTGAGGGTTTTTTGTTAATATGATATGGGATGCAGTTGACCATAATCTGCCTGAATGGATCCTTGGGGCAGATGAATAGGAACTGTCAAGGATGACAGAGAACACATGCTGCTCTGAAAGAGTAAAGGATCAGTTCCAATCAGGAGAAGATAGTGGAGATTCTAATTTTCTATTTGATGAGACAAATAAAATACATTGGCTAAAATAAACTTATCATGTTGAAGATATGATGGACTGTACTGGAATTATATTAAGAGAGGAGGAAGACATGAATAAATACATTATGAGCCACTAAGCCTTGAAGGATTTAAAGATGTAATTTTCTTTGGTTTCCTGTCCCAAGGAAGGATTAAATACAGCTGTGCACAAGAAAGGCAGCTATCGCCAACAGGTACTCAAGTTGGATATTTAGTAATGCAAACCTGCTGTTATATTGGCAGGAAAATACCTTTAAAATTCCTGACATTCTTTCCTCAAGGGATTTCTGTTAAAGGTATGTGATGTAAAATGGCAGAACTTTTTTTTAATCTCTGCAATGGAGTGCAAGATAATGTAGGGCACAGGAGATGCTTTGTGTCATCTGGTTTCGTCAGCCTTGAAGGAGACCTGTGGGTGACTAGGCTGGGAGCAGCTGCCCAGTGAGGGAATTGGGATCTCCAGATTCTAGGCAGGGTAAGTTACAGCATCCAGCCAGTCCTCCTGTATCCACAGTGCTCACTTCTTTCGCTTCTTCTTTTCGAGTTTGTTGTTTCAAGCAACTTTGAGAAAAGGCAGAGCAGTAATGGTTCTGTAGCTGAGATACCTGTTTAGGAACACACCTTAAATTCAGTTACTGTTACAAAGTTTTTTTGTTGATTTGGCATTTTTTCTGTTCATTGGTGAATTTGTGAATTTGTTTTGATTTCTTTAAAAACCTATATCATACGGATTAAAATGCATCTAAAATTACCTTTTCTTCAATCTTCTAGACTGAAAATCACAGTTATTTTTTTCATGCTTTTTCAGGGACTCAGATCTCTTTTTTGCAAAAATCTATATGCCCTAGTCATAGCTTTCAACCTTTCTGTTTAAGCAAAATTCTTTGTATTTTCTTGAAACTCTGATGCTTTTTTTTTCATTTGTGGTTCCTATTCCATTTAAACGGATGCATTTATTATTTAGATTTTGATTTGATATTTCTTTCAGTAGGTGTTGAAATGCTTCAGAGAATAAAGGCATATACACACAAAGAGCAGCTCTTTTTTGTTTTCCATATATTTTATTTATAAAACCACCATGAAAGCAAAAACATTTCTTACGGTTTCTATTCTGGATGGAGCATTCAGCCCTAATTATTTTGCAGTTTGTAATTCAAAACAATTTATTTATCTTCTGTGGAGTAGAAATGTTCAAGGCGTTACGACCTTTAGCAGATCCCTTTCATGTAAATAAGTGTCTAATGTCACAGCACTCTCTGGGAACAGTATATTCTTATATGTTTGATGTATCTAGGTTCCTTAAATTTCTGGATCAGGAATTTCTGTTCAGCCAAATGTTTTGTGGTCACATCCTAAACCCAGAAAATAAGTGCTTTTGTGAAGTTCTGATTTTCTCACCTGCTTTCTAAGTCATTGTGTAGAAGTTTTATGTAAGTAAATAGTCCCTTCAAGGTGAATTTTGAGAAAATTCTGAAGATACCATTTATTATATCTGCAGAATGTAATTATTTCATTATGTCTTAATTTTTGCTTACAGGCATTTAGACCATCATAGACTATGGGATCCTAATGAATTTGCTGTTTCCTGCTTTAAAATCATCATGTATTCTATACAGGTAGGATTTTCTCCTGGATTTTTTTCCTTGCATACATGTTTCAAGCACATGAGAGAGGTTTCAATGCTTATTACTCCATGCAAATGGCAGACAGTAGATGAAGTCAAAGAATGCATATGATCCAAGGAAAGGTACTGGAGTTGTCCTCCCGAACAAGGAGCAGGGTAACCATGCTGGTGTGACACCGTGTTTGACAAAGAAATCTCTCAGGTTGGTTATTTCTCTGTGCCAGTGCAGCTATGCTGCTTTTCCATCTCAAGAAACCAATTTCACATGCAACTGTTGTGCTGAGGATTTTTAGACTTTTAGCAGTGAACAGCCTGTATTGTGACCTTAAGCTGAAGAAGGAAGGTAGAGATTGGATGTTAGGCAGAAATTTTTTACCAGAAGAGTAGTGAGGCAATGCAACAGGTTGTACAGGGAAGCTGTGGCTGCCCCATCCCTGGAAGTGTTCAAGGCCAGGTTGGAGGGGGCTCCAAGCAACCTGGTCTAGTGGAAGGTGTCCCTGCCCATGGCAGGGGGCGTGGAATGAGATGGTCTTTAAGATGTCTCACAACTTAAGCCATCCTATGATTCTATGATTGTCTGTTGTAAATGTCAAGGTATTAGTCTTTGATTGAACCAAACACAGATGCCCAGAAGATAAAAGCGTAAAATTCCAGGTTTGTGGGAGAAAGCTGAGTTTTCTCATCATTTACGTCAATGATGCTGCATTCTTTGAACTGCAGTTGGCTGAGTGAAGGACCACTTCATGCTTCCTCTGTGCTTGTAGATGTTCCTGGATATTTTAAGACTCTAAGCTTTTGTACACTGGACTGGCTGAATGAACCTTTATAGCTTCATCTCTCATTGCAGTTGTTTAATCCATGTTTAGTCATGCATTGATTGTAATTTTGATAAATTTCTGAGTGAAGATGTTGCAAAATGGGAATATGCTCATGATCATAGCTGAGTAGTGTATGAGCTTATTCTTGTTAAAGTCACAGATAAAGATTTTTTTTAACAGGCACAGTATTCCCATCATGTAATACAAGAAATCCTGGGACACCTTGATGTTCGCAAAAGGGATTCACCACGGGTTCGTGCTGGCATTATTCAGGTTCTTCTGGAAGCAGTTGCAATAGCAGCTAAAGGATCAATAGGTAAATTGTATTAAATTAAAGGCATCAGGGCACAGGATCAATTTGCAAGGTGGTGCTTATTTTCACTTTGGTTTTCAGACTGATTGAAAACATTTTGAGAAGGTGTTGTGTATTATTTTCTTTTTCCTTTGTGATGATAAAATGCTTGAAATCTTATTTGGTTTACAATTACTCCAAGCATATGTACTTGGTTTTTGACTCTTATATAATCCTTTGCATTGAAAAAATGCGTGAAAAAAATTGTGAAAGGCGGGTATTCCTGTTCGGAAAGAAATCATAAAGTCTAAGAGGACTGTGTGTCATTACAAAATGTCAAGAGCACTGTCGCTGTGGCAAGAGTACTGCCACAGCTGTGACCTGAGTATTGCAGGAGTAGAATGATCTTTGAGAAATTTTACCTTATTGACTGTGAAGCAGCTGAAATAAGGTGAAATATGTCATTTAAAATTTGGATAGTTCTTTGAAATAAGAGTATTTATAAAAAGATGTCCACTCTAGTGCTCTGTTCCTGATGTTCTTTGGTGTCCTGCTGAAATAGTTTTGTTTAGGTTCGTTAGCTTGTCCCTGAACCTGTCCTTCCTCTTTGTATGAGACACGCTTGAATGCACAGACTTGTGAAATATTTTACCATATGATGAAAAGAGCTCATTATTTGATCTAATGTATAGAACTGGATTTTAGTAGCAGGTTTTGAAGTAACTGAAGTTCAGGGTCAAATACCTGCAGTTTAATCCATTATTGATCCTTAATTTCAGCAACCACTCCTATTTTTGTATCTGAAACTTGCATGGTGAGTTGACTGTGGGCCATTTGCACTCGCCTTTCCCACAGGACAGGGACAATGTAGAAAGATGAGAAGTTTCATGGATTGAGATAAAGACAGTCTGATGAGTTAAGCAAAGGTTGCATGCACAAGGAAAATCAGATTACCTCCAACCTGGCCAGACCCAATAGTGGATCATAATGGATTATCCATACACACCTGATGGTATTTCCTGATTCCAAATTAATTTCTAAAATAAGCAAACCTCAAAAGTTTATCTCTAGTCATGATGTCTCAAACACTTGGTTCTCTTCATCATCCTACTCTCATTACTTGTGAAAATGGATTGAAAATTAATTTTCTTCAGACATCTCCCCCTTGACAGGTGCAATCACTGTTACTTGTTGTTTCCAGGCCCAACAGTTCTGGAGGTTTTTAATACCTTGTTGAAGCACCTGCGCATCAGCGTTGACTTTGAGCTGAGTGACAGGCGCAGTTCAACAGGAAGTGCCACTTTAAGCACAAGCTCCAAGGAGAGTGATGAGAGGATGGTCCAGAATGCAATTATTCAAACAATTGGTGAGTAATTCAATTGACACAGATTCACTTAAAATTCCTCCCCTTTTCCTTCTTCCCCAATGAGATGATACTTGACCAGTTTGAATCATGAAAGAATACTAGCAAGTATGGTTTCTCTGATTGTGTTTGCCTCTCATTCTCAGTCTTGCTTTATGTGTTTGATTTCTGAAAGGTTTTTCATTCAAATGTTAACTGAGCACATAGCCAGGAAGCTTATGAAAATTAAAAATGCTGTTGGACTTAAAATTAATTTTAATTACATTATTATGTGGCCCTTGAAATGCAGAAATCTCTACCTTTGGTACAGAACTTCTAATAGTCCTTTTATGAAAATCACTGCAAACAGTCATATACAGTAATATGTATTTTAGTAGGTACTGCTTTACAATTGATAGAAATGAATGTTAGACACAGTAGCAACAATGACACCTAATGGCCAGTTGTGCTACCTTACTTAACTGAAGTACTTCAATGCACAGCACTGGAAATTATTTTTGTAGCTGTGTCTCTCCCTTTCTCCGATTTTGCCTTTATGGTAGTGATGTTATATATTGGGGTGCATTTATGATATGTATTCCTTTTCCTAAAGAACAAGGGAGATGTAACTTAAATGGTCTTCACTGATCTGTACCTTTGCCTTGAAGCTTTCTAGAACAGTAACAAGTATGTAGTAGATTATTTCTTACCACTTCAGTAAAGCTCCCAAGTTAAAATATTAAACCCTCACCAAAAAAAAAAATCCCAGAAACCCCACAAACCAACCTTTTAAAGTGAAGCTTATTTCTACTGAAGTTAACGTTATACTATTGCTCAGTAATGAAATAGAATATCTGAAGTTGGAAGGGACACATAAGGATCATTGAGTCCAACTCTCTGCTGCTCCCAGGACTGCTTCAGCTAAATCATGTGCCTGGGAGCATTGCCCAGATACTGCTTGAGCTCTGCCAGGTGCTGTGACCACTTCCCTGGGAACCTGATCTAATGGCCAACCTTCCTTTCAGTGAAGAACCTTTCCCTAATGTCCCATCTGAACTTCCCCTGATGCAATTCCATCCCATTTCCTCACGTCCTGTCACTGGTCACCAGAGAGTGGTCAGCACCTCCTGTTTTCACTGCTTCCCTTGAAGGTGTTTGAGGTTCTTAGATCAAGGTGCCCAAAGCATGGACTCGGGGAGGGGCTGCAGCAGCAATGCAAATGGGACAGTGGCATCCTCAGCCAGCTAGTGATGCTGTGCTTGGTGCACCACAGGACACAGTCGACTCTTTTGGCTGCCAGGGCACACTTCATTCACACTGGGCTTGCCATTAACCCAACCTCCCTGATCTCTTTCCATGGGAATGTTGGGAATAACAGTGTTATCTCAGTTCCCTGGGAGGACTGCCACGGCTGTGCCCACTGCCATGGCAGCGCTGCTGTAGGAGCAGGGCCCAGCCTGCAGCTGTTCCCATTGGAGCTGTGTCTGGGCAGCTGCTTCAGTTGTGGTGGGTGCAGAGCTGGGAGAGGACAGGGTCTTCTGCGAGTGGAAACCATTTCTCCCTGATCAAGCTGGTGGAGCTGCAGTGCCCTTCCTGCCACTCCCTAAGAGGTACTTTTAAGGCAGGAGAGGTGTGTTGTGCCTGACATTTCTCCTGCCCAGGTTCCTTCAGCCATTGTGACTCTTTCTGCTGCCCTGAGGTTCCCCTGGTCCAGGAACCCTCCCTGTACCTTGTGCTGGAGTGCTCCTTTTCCCATGGAGCTGGCACAGAAGCTGCTCACCTCATCACTCCCCAAGAGCAGAAACAGTCATAAAATATTTGTATGGTTCTGGGATTTCTGTCCCCTCATGTGTGATATTTATTGGAGACTTAAAAGTACCAACACTGTGCCATGAGAAACACTTCCAATTCCTCACTAGGTAGAAGTTAAAAGACTTCAGATATTTTGTTCTTAAATTGTATATTTAGAGGAGGATAAAATTAGAAGGTTTTAGTATTCAAAGATGGAAGTGAGTTACATGAAAAAGACTCGCTAAAATCATTCAGCAAAAGTAAATATGAGATTATGTCCTAAAACAAGTCATACATTTATTCTTCATCTATTTTGACCCGTTAATATATTCCTTCTATTTTAAACATTCTCTTATAAAGAGATTATCTCTTTTTCTTCTGTGATGTCATTCTGTTTTAGGATTTTTTGGAAGCAATCTCCCAGATTACCAGAGATCAGAGATTATGATGTTCATTATGAGCAAAGTACCTGTTTTGGGGACAACTTCAAAATCGCTGGATCCCAGTAACCTTGGGTTTGTATATCCTGCCTTTTTAAATTTCAAATTAAAAAATCTAGATTTTAGAATCCTGATAAATTAAGAAGTGAAAAGCATTAAGAAAAGTGAAATGCAAATTCTCACTCCTTAGGGGCTGTATTAAATACTATGCCAAACCAAGGCAAGCTCAGTGTCAGCAATATGAAATCAACCTACAGACTGTTATATTACTGATAAAAATTATCTGATTGGAAGGCAGTTTATTTTTCACTAAAACATTCTTTCTCTCTGCATCTGTACAATTTTTTTCTGAAACTGTGTACTTGATGATTGTTAAATTCCATCACTTTTCAGATGTGAGCTTTGACAATGAGAGGAATTCAATTATAAATACTTCTTTTTCAAATAGCTGCATAATTTACCAACTATTTTTAAGTTTTTAAGTTTTTTTTTTAATTCTGTACAATTGACTTCAGATTAAGAAATAACTGCAGAAATTCCAGTGAATTTTGGGTTTTCCCTATGTATTTTGAAATAGGAAAAATCTATAAGTGGGCAGACTTAATAATCCCACAGTTGAAAAGTCTCCCTATACTGAATACTTTTCCCTGTAACAGGAATAATTTTGTTTAAAAAACTGCATTTCCTCAGTATGGAGAAGTCACTGAAAAAGCTGCAGCTGTTCTTTCCAGATGTGCACGGACACTTTCCACCCTATAAGCGATCCCCTACTAGATTAAATAGGAAGTCATTGTCATTCTCCAGCTTCTTGATAGCTTTTCATACAGTATCCCTGCTGCATGGGATGCTATTCCATGGAAGATCTCTGCCAGGCAGTTGTCACTCATTATGGAGGTATTTCAAGAACGAATCCATACAAAATTCTCTTCTTGGATTAACAGTTGGGGGTGGTGGTTTGTTTTTTAACTGTATAGTTTTTCATTTATGAGATTCTGTGTAAACATGTGCCTGGGCAGTGTGTAAGTATGATGTGCGTATGTCACTGAACAAAGAAGGCTTTCTGATTGCTGATAAAGTCTTGCATTACTTAGAATTTTGGTTTCAGCTACCCAAGACATTTGAATGATACAAACAGGCATGACTGTAGCCCATTAAGGCAGAAGTTTCCACTCTTATATAGAGGCCAACTTTTGTGAAGAGGATTGATTTTTCTTTACACTATTTAATGGACAAAATGGCTTGTACTTTTTTTACTTTCCTGAAAGAATATCTTGGAATGGAGCAACTTATTCCAAGTGCACTATTATCTCCTAAAATCTTGCAAGAATAGTGCCTATATACCTTTAGCTATTTGGCTACTTTTGGTACCTGCAGCAGGGAAATGAGAACAGATCAAAAACAGGTCAAATAATGTTTCATGTACCTTCCTGTGATATAAAAGCTGAGGAGTCTTTCAGTTTTTCTTACTGATTTTGCTGATAATTTTTTTCCAGTCTCAAAGTTTTGGGTTCTGACTTAGAAGAACTGTCTGTGTTTCTTAAAAGACTCGATTGCATTTTAATCCAGAAGAAATTTTCAGTGCTGATGCTTGTGAAAAAAATAACATCAAGCTCGTAGTGGTTGAACATTTTAGAGATTTCTAGGTAAAACATAAAGATTTGTGTCTACTTCACATATGCAATTTAATTTTTTCTTCAGCTGCATTTGCTTCAGTTTTTAAGCCTTCCTGTAAATGTGTCTTTGAAAAACATTTAGTTATTGCAGCTCCATTGGAGATATTTTTCTTTATCTATGATCATCCCACATCCCTTTCAAGACTGCTGTATTCACTTGTCAAAAATGAGAATAATGGCTAGAGTAGAATAATATTTCAAAGATATGCAAGAATACCTAATGTGCATTTTTTTCCAATTGCAGAGATTTGGGATGATCATAGNTGTGATCCATATATTATGTTATAAACACACAGTGTTTCACTTTATGTATATATTTACATATAAAAGTACAGTATAAACAACACTGGATTATGAATATAAACATACATTCATATTGCATAGACCTGTAATTCTATTGTGTAATATTGTGAAAGCGTTTTTCCAACTTACATTACAAACAGCACAAGAAATATTCCTCCACCTCTTAGAGCACTTCAGTGAATGTCAGTTATAATTGGATCTGCAGATCCAAAAGAACAGTTTGGAGAGTAGGCTGAGTTCTGCCAGCAATACTGTCGACATCAAAGTGAAATCACTTTTATTGCTGAACCTGGAAAAATAGTATTTAGTAGAATAGCCAATATTTCTAAAACCATAGGAATGGATGCCTCAGACACTGTTGCTCTTTCCTTCCTAATGTTTCCCAAATTTCTTGTAAGGTGTGATTTAATTTTTTTATCACAAATACATTTTTCAGCTGTAAATCTTCAAAGAGTGTTTCTGGAAATAGACCCAGATGGTAAAAATCAGAAAGTGGGTAGTAAAGGGGGTTCTTGCCAATAGAATCCTGGCCTGTTTTGTTGCAGAAGCTGAAAACCGTGTAGTGACTCAAATAGGGGCATGATTTCACAAACTAAAGCAGAAGAATGTCCTGGAAAATGAGTTTCTATCCCTGCTTTGACATGAAATTCGTGTATGGTGTTAGGCAAATAAGTTAAACCATTCTTGGCTTGTCCAAATCTGAAATCTTAGACTCTGGTTTGCAAAAGAGCTGGGCATTCAGAGTTGCAATTTAAGGGTAGAAAACCTGTTAGGAGGGACCTCAGGTGGTCATTTTGCACATTGTCTTCATTAAACATAGATTCAGATATGTCTAAACTGTTCCTGACAATATTCATCTCACAAGCATTAAAATTCCATTAAAACAGGTAAGAATTGTTGTAATGATTTTGGGTGCTACACAGCCTGTAAGTATGTTTTAAGGGAGTCAGAGTGTACATGTGGAAGGGATTTAACATTTTGGATACTGAATTTTGGTTTGCATCTCTTTTAGAATATGGAAGTAAAATCCCATCATGGCACAAACATGTGAAAGTCGTATTTTTGATGCCTAATAAATTAGTCATTGATAAATATTGTGGAAAAAAATCCAGCATTGTACCTCATGTGTTCTTTACAAAAAAATAGTATTTCATAACGTAATTAGTCTGTTGTCATGCATACACAGGCAGACAAATTAATGCTGTATAGGCAGTTGAAATCTGGCACTTCATTAAAAGTGTGCACTTAGATTTACAACCATGCTGCTTGAAATATCAATCATTTTCCATTTTCAGAATGATTGATCAGATGTTTCCTCTCCCCTGGTGCTCCTGTCAGCCACATCCCTGTGAACCCCTCAGTTAAGCTGTGGGCACCCTGCTTGCTCAGTGTCGTGGTTTAACCCAGAGGCACCAGGGACCACTCAGTCCCTCACTCACTCTGCCCCAGGGGGATGGGGAGAGAACCAGGACAGTACCAGTGAGAATAGTGGGTTGAGATGAAGACAGTTTAGTAAGTAAAAAAATGAAACTGAAAAAAGCAAAACCAAGAAATGAGAAAAAGAAATAATAATAAAATAAAACATAAAACCCCCCACCTAAAAAAAACCCCAAATTGCTCACCACAAGCCAACTGATAGCCAGCCAGTCTCTGAGCAGTGGCAGCCCTCACAAATGGCCCCTGTTCTGCTGCTGAACATGGCACATTTTAGTATGGGATATCCCTCTGGAGGGGTGTAAGCCCTGCTCAGCAGCAGCCAAATCATCACTGTGTTACCAGCACCAGTTTGGTCACAAATCCAGAACCTGTAGCACATGTGCTGCTATCAAGAAGATGGCCTATCCCAGGCAAAACTAGTATAACACAGTTCACATGTAAAAGCTGTAAGGGTATGGAAT
>VZUA01086871.1:3978-19944 GCA_013401035.1 Horornis vulcanius
GCTTTATGGGGCAATTAACCTGGTACTGATAAAGCTTTATGGAGGAGGAGCACACCTTATCACCATGGGAGAGAACAGTCTCCTAAGGTTTCTTCCCTAGGGGTGTGTACCTCAATCCTGAAGCCTAGGGGCTGCTTTCTCTCCAGGGGAGAATGTCCTCACCACGGTCAGGCTCCACAGCCTCCTGAGGCTTGACTCCCTCCACAGTAGCTGGCTAATATCTTCCATAAATCACACCAGAAAAAAAGCAAAGCTTTAATTTACATTTGGGTTCATGACAATATTGCCTTTAATCTGTGTTTTATCCTTACTATGTAGCAGGAGTGGGGTACAGATTGGACACCTTTTTTGTTCTTGATTATTTGCAATACTATTTTTATTGTATAGGCTAATTTGCAAGATCTAAATCAGATTGACTTTTGCTGTTGTTGATATTATCTGACCGTAGACTTCTAACTTCCCTTAGCAAATACGTATCTCATTTTTATATTTCTTAGTGTTTTATTCTTTTGTGAGGAGGGGATTCTCCCAGTGACTCTACTGCTTTTCCCTACACATTTTCTGAATGTATTTTCACAAGATTTCCTCACTTTGGTCACCTTGAAAGTAGCAAAAGAAACAGTGACTGGCCCATTCTTTGGCCCTGGGGCCAACTTGTGCATCGATACAATTAAAACCCTTTTGGCATCCAAAAGAGGTGCCTTATCCAAATTGACTATTAGGAACAGTCATGCAGACTTGCTGAGGCACTGACTAGGAGAGCCCTTGGTGGCCCAGAGTAAAATCCTGCCAGAGACCCTTTTAACAGCATGAGAGTGAGATAATAGAGCACCACAGGCAACGTTTAATTAACTCATGCAGATGAGTCACTGTGGTCCCCAGCTCTTCCTGCACATTCCCTGCAAAGGAGGACAGAAAGTTGTTAATTCTCATGATCTTATCATGAGTTTCACATATTTTGGAGTACATTCTTAAAACATAAATACTCTAAAAGCAATATTTTGGGATAGTTTCACTTTCTAGTCTAGGAAAAATAGTCCAATTTTTGGTTGGTTGGTTGGTTTGGGGGTTTGTTTGGGTTTTTTGGTGGTTTTGTTTTGTTATTTCATTTCATCTGTTTGTTTGTTTTAATTACCAGTGGAGAAAGAAAAAAAATCACTTACTACTGGAATACCAGACTTTCAATAAAAGGTATTCAGAACCCTGATTTTTATTTTCTCCTCATTTCTATACCAGATATAAGAAAGATGTTTTGAGTAATTTCTTCTGCATTTTCAATACAACTACTGACCTAATTTAACCGTAATATTGAGTGTTTTTCTGGAGAAAACAGAGCTGGAACATGAATCAGCACATATGCTTCTCAAAGGCTGCAGCAACTTCTGATGTGAGGTATCAAACCGTGACAATTTAAGGATCAAATGAAAGCACAAAATAACAACACAAGTAATATTTGAAATGCACCTTTCATGGGTTTGAGAGAACAGCCAACTAACAGAAAAAAAAAATTAGAAAGCAAAGGATGAGATTTATTGTATGCCATTTGAAAATGAGCTAATCAGCTAATTCACAAGCTGAAACAAAAATACATTATTAGTAGTGCGACACGAGATTAAAAAAAAACAGAGAGAAAAAGCTGGTACGTGTTAGTAAATCTTTCACTTTGCATTTGAAATGCCAGTCATTAGCTTTTTGGGAGGTTTTGTTGTTTTGTTGGGGTTTTTTTGTTCTATTGAACAAGCTTTTCCAAGATACAATTTAGGCTTAAAAAACCCCATGTTTTTATGGTTACTCTATTTGAATCTGTTGAAAAGAAGTTTGAGTATCCTATGTTCCTGATATGGATTAGCACACTAATAATTAAGTTAAAAACAAAAAGAAGAGAAGGTATCATTTTTTTTTTAATTTTTTTTTTTTTTTTACTTTTTTTTTCCCTATTTGACCAGGATCTGAATAAAAGTACNAGTGGAACTATTGAGAGATTATCTTGTGCAACTACAACTAATACTAGCAGTGTTATTAATTTAAGGCAAGTTTTAAAGACAGACCACTAAAGATATTTTCTTTTGGTTTTAACTGACTTTTCTGGATTGCTGAAGAATTCTCTTATTTCACTTCTCTCAATCCATGCTGCTATAGTGATCATTGTTTGTTTGTTTATTTGTTTGCTTATTGTGAAACTATTCCTGTAGAATCTTGGATTTTCTCTCTATTTTCATTTGGTGAGCTGACCTTTGCTGACTGCTTGGTATGCCCAAACTGAGGTTTCTCTCCCCTTGCTTTACACAAGAAGGAGAGAAAATTTAATGGAAGGCTTCTATGTTGAGATAAAGACAGGGAGAGATCAATCCCCAGTTATTGTCAAGAACAGTAAATAACAAAAAGATATTTAAGTCGGGGAAACCAGTTTAATTTATTAATTATCAAATTAGAATAGAATGAGAAATACAAACAAATCTATAAACATATGTCTGTTCCTCACAGGATCACCATCATTCCCAACTTTTCTACCTCCTCTCTCTCAGTAGCCCAGGGGGCCATTTCTTTCTCCTCATACTTTTCCTCTGCTCCAGGATGGAGTCCTTCCCATGGGAGACAGTCCCCCAAAAACCTCTCCAGCGTGAGCCCTTCCCACAGGCTGCAGTTTTCCATGAGCTGCTCCAGCATGGTTCCCTGTGGGCCCCAGTCCCTGCCAGCAGCTCCAGCGTGGGCTCTCTCGGGGTCACAGCTTCCCTGCTACCAGAACCTTGCCAGCTACACCCACTGCACTCAATTACTGGGATCTGCAATGAGTTCATCTCATCATTTTTTGGAAAGCTTTCCTGTTTCTCTTCTAAGTTGTCACTGCGTGTATTTGCCAAGAAAATAGTGCCAGTTTACAGAGGTTCAGGGCTTATATAAGTCAGCATTATGTTGAAAAATGATTGCTGTTCTCTAGAAAGCACTGATTATCTAGGTTTAATATCAACCAAATAATCACAGCCAAAGAAATACCAATTAAGATACTTTTAACTGAATTTTGACTCTTCAATACTTCCCTTGTAAAATCTGTGCACAGATGATTCAACATCACTTTGATTTTCTTCACCCAGGGGAAGCATCTTTCATTTATCTTAGTTCCTACATAGCTTTAACCCATACCATTTTTTAAAATTCCTTTTTTGGTTCTTTGTGCCTGTGTGTACTGTCTCTCCACAAGAAGGAAGTACCTTTCTAGTTATGGGACGTACCAATGAAAGGCAGATTATCCCAGTGGTCTAAGAGAATCCAGAAATCTAAGGTGAAGGCACCTGATATGTCCTTGTCACCTGCCACTCTATTGAACTAAATTGAAAGAGGGCAAGAAGATGGCACCACAGTAAGGATTATGGATGAGGTGTCAGGCATTATTTTAAATCTTTTTATCTTCTGTCAGTTTGAATCAGATTCTTGGAAGGTGCTGGAGCAGAGAACAGAGCTGCAAAAGCACCTAAATTAAAAATTTTTCATTTTTACTTATGAAACAGGATCATTTGTTACTTATTCAGAGTATTATCTGTTAAATGTGGTTAAAAATGTAAGATTTTTTTTTTCTGCTGTTATAGGCAGCTACAGATGTGTTCAAATGAAGGTTTCTCCCCAGAAATAAACAAAATAACACTGAGTGCAATCTGAGGCAATGATCCAATCTACTGATGCCCTTGGGTTGCCTAGGTGCCACAACTGACTCCAAACGAAGGTAATGTGACTTTACAGCTGTCACCAAGGGATGGGGAAATAAGCAGGGTTCCAAAAATATACACAGGGGTATGACCCAGAGAACAGAGAATGAAGAAGGAGGTTGGAAAAGACTGATTTTGGTATCTCAAGTTGGATGGAGAAGGAAAAACAAAAGTATCATTTTGTTAGCATGCTCTGCCCATCACTGGGTATTTCACTGTCAGCGTCACTGCCACCTGTCAAAACACAGGTGTATGCTGTGTCCTCATGGAGGAATTTGAGATAGCTCAGGAGAAGTTAATCTCAAAATGCAGACTGACAGTGCAATGCCCAACTTTACAGTGCACAGTTACCTGGCAACATTCACAGCCCTTCCTAAGGGTTTATGTTATTTGCGCTGTACAGGAATAAAACCTCATGTTTAAGAAGGCAAATCACAGAAAATAGCACACAGAGTAATGAGCATTTATGCCAGAGGATATAAAACTGCGAGAGTAAACATATATAATAAAGTGTGCCTTTCTCTCAGAGTTATACACTTCCCTCAGGTCAGTATAGATTGTCTGCCCCCAGCAGAAATTTAGCCCCTGAGCTCAGTGTCATGGAAACTCCTTCTCAAACTCAGACTGGTGCAAGTGTTGTGATGGCTTTGCTCTTTTCCTCCTCTGCTCCTGCCAAAGGCAATGGGACTGATTTAAGCATTATCAGGTAAGGATTTTTGAGGCTGGATAGATTCCTCCCATTGAAGCTGTTCTGCTTCATATACAGTAATTAAATATTCAGTAGGCCAAAGAAAGTATAGGAAAAATGACTTTGTAGCCTGTGGGTAAGCAGCTTGTTTATGAAGGCGATGTCCAAATTCATACACCTCCTCTCTTCATCCCTTTTTAGATGTTGCCTAAAGTTTGCAGTTTCAACCTCTCCAACAAATTAACTATTTGATTTTTTCCACTAACATGAGACAGTCAAAGGCATTGGGTCTCAGAATGTACTGAGGTTTTTTCAGGGGATGTAACCCTCCTTTTGTTTTGTAGATGGATATTTTTTTGCAGTGCTCTTTGTTTTGATCACACATTGCTTCATATACTTTTCCAAAGCAATTAAATAAAGTAGTAACATCAAATTTTCTTTTTGTAAGACAAGATACAAATACTGCTAGGGACTTTTTCTACAGTTTGTTTCTACTTGGAGATTGAGAATAAAATCTGGACAGCATTTCTTTTAAGGATTTGACACCAGTTTATTGCTGAATTTTCAGAAGCCCCTCATGACTTCATTGTAAATCCACAGAATGTATGTCTGGAAGGAACAGAATATGACATCAACACCTGAGAAGAGATGCTTAACCATGCAAAGATTTCAGTGGGAGGTGAGTATCCAGAAAATCCCTTGGATTTTTGGCTATTAAGAAGCATGTCTGAAAACAGAAGTGATTTCTTTACAGCCTAGAGTAAAGGTTAGAAAGTCCCTAGAGTCCTTCTCTTTTTCTTATACTACTTTATTGTGCTTTCTTCAATTTAATTTATTTGTTGTGAACTTCGAAGGTTTTCATAAAAACCTGGCAAGTATACTTATTCATTAATTTACTGGCCCTAAAGTTGAAAAAAATTCTTTAGTTGTTTAGGCATGATAAGAAAATTGTATTGAGAATACCTACATTTAAGGATGATTCATGTCTATTAATAAACTCTTTTTCCTGTTCTCTCCTTGTCTGCCTTTAATGCCTCAGAATCTCTTGCTAGCCCTTTTCTTTGGATGGAATTAAATGGGTTAGTTTTAATGTTGTTGGTTTTTTCCCTTTCTGAATTTCCTGTAAGATTAAAGGAGAAAAAGTATGCCCAACAGGAACAAGTAATATACAAATATATGCCAGGAGTAGTTATGCAAACAAACAAAATAACTGATATATTAAAGTGAGTGAAGCGACTTCATAATAATTTTCAAGGTATTGTGAATCAGATACATATTTTAATGGGATTTCCTTGTTATTGGGTTCAGGTACATGGAGAAAACACAACAATTTAAATTTATTGAAGTTTACCATGATGCAGATGGCAGCTGCAATAAAGAAGAAAGTAGTACAGACTGCGAAAACAGGGCAAAAAATTCTTGCTTCTGACTTAACATCTTCAGGAAAACCTTTATTTTTACTGTCCTTATCTTCTTGATTTCTTGGTAGTGCTGTACTGATGCTGATGGCAACTACTGCACTAGTCCCACAGAGACCTGGAAATTGAGTAAAGTCTGTATTTAAGCTCAACTTTCTCATGTTAGGCTTTGCATATTTTTTGTACACAATCTTGTAAATACACTCTGACAAGGCTCTGTGCTATCAAGCAGGCTCAGGTCTGACAGATCCCTAGCTTGTAAAAGTCACAGTGTTTTCAGCAGTTTTCTGCACTGAGCATAGCATCTTTCAGCTGGAGCTCTCTGGCATCTGTTTGGTGCAGAATACATCACATACCTCTCAAACATACAGTTTATTGTAGCACTGTCATGGTTAACCCCAGCGGGCAACTAAGCCTCCTGCAGTCACTCATTTACTTGCCCCTGGTCAAAAGGGGGAGAGAATCAAAAGAGTAAATGTGAGAAAAACTTGTGGGTTGAGATAATGACAATTTAATGAGTAAACGAAAGCTGTGCATACAAGAAAAGCTGAGAAAAGCAAGGAATTAATTCAGTGTTTCCCAAGGGCAGGCAGGTGTTCAACCATCCCAGGAAAGCTGGGCTCCATTGTGCAGTGACAAACCATCACTCTGAATATTCTCCCTTTCCCTCTTATGTGCTGAGCCATATAAACCAGATGGTCTGGGATGTCCCTGTGGGCATTTGGGGTCAGCTGTCCCTGCTGTGACCCCACAACATCTTGTGCACATCCAGCCTCCTCACAGGTGAGGTGGGTGAGAAACAGAGGAGGCCTTGACACTGTGCAAACACTGTGCAAATACTGCTCAGCACATGACAGGGGGGATGTGTAATCAGCACTGTTTCCAGCATAAAACCAAAACACAGTTCCATACCAGCTACTGTGGAGAAAATTAGCTCTACCAAAGCCAAAATTAGCTCTACCCAAGCCAAAACCAGCATAAGCAGGCATATGAAAAGTTCACAAAAAAATAACCCTGAGCAAATGCAGTACTAACCTAAAGCATTTTAAGCGTGTATAGGTACATAACTTCTTGTTAGGTTAAGTCATGAACAAAACTAAATCAAAAAAATATATGCATACGTATTTTTTTTCCTAATCTTCTTAGTCTACATTCAGGCTCAGCATCCACATTTCCTCTTTGGTCTGACAGTTCTTGCTCCAGCAATAAGGAATATCGATGCACCTTCTGAGGCAGGCTTGACATTGGAGTCTGCCATCTAGGGCAGAGAGAAATTTCACAACAGACAAAGTACTTTGGAGGTAATTCATGGAAGACTATTGCCGAGAATTGTGTTCATTCATTTTCCAGATGGATGATTTTTCATATGACTTTGATCTGTCCCATGTTTCCCCCTCCCTATTCCGTATTGTCCAATATCATCTTCTTGCTGGCAAGAAAAAATCCATTTTGGTAACAGAGGGAGAGTGATTCTCCAGCTACCTTAAAGCATAACCTAAATCATCACCTTCATAAGCAATATGAACAAAGTCATAAGTTCCTTCTGCATTCATTCTTGTGATCACATGAATGAGCAGTACATGTTTCTGCAGCATCTTTAATAGAGTGTCTCAAACTAATTTTCCAGCAATTACCAAATTATAACACGTATGTGACCTAGGATTTTCAATAGTCCCACTTGTTTCAACAGCAAGTTTCATGTTCTTAGAGTTTGGAAGATTAATTTTAAAATATACTTTAATTATTTTTATCAAATTAAGAAAAGTTAATTGCTTTTAGAATTTGAAAATTTATATTAGTAGAACTTTCAATGTATAATTATGCAATTTTAAGAAGTTGTTACGGTTATTTAAAGCCTGAACCTAATAAAATTCTAAAATATGAAGTTACCCTAGACAAATAGCTTAATCATCTTCTCTAAGTGTTTATATCTGTTTTCAATAATAAAAAGGAATCCAAACTTCAGTTGAGCAATGTAGAAAAGTGGAACTAAAACCAGAACTGAAACCAGGATGACTTTAAATATTACTAACACAGCATATCTGTCAAAATTATTGTCCTAAATGATATGGGGTACTAGATGTTAACTATTTATATGTATTTATTCCTTCAAAAAGCAGCAACAAACTAATCCCCCCTTTGCATCCAGAGAGAAGCAGCAGAGTTGACATTCACATTCCTTTTTGTCACTGTAATGCTCTGGACATGTTCCTTAATAGGAAGGTGACATACAGTCCCTAAAACAGAATGGGGCTCAACTTTGACGAGAGCCTATATTCAGAAAAGAAATGAATATCCTGGTAGACTGTGACCACAAACCATGTCACCATCTAGATTAAAACACTAGGGTCACGGTTTGGGAGACATAAGAACAAGGGCTCTGAGCAGGCATGTTATGGGGCTTGACAGAAGCACTCAAAGAATCTGGAATGGACAATCATCTTCAGGATGAGGCTGTATCCACTTCCCAGTTTTGGAAAATTCTGCTTTTTATTTGCCTGATTGCTCACAATCTTTAAAAGAGCTGTACAGAAATTGCTGGCAGTTTTAACAGAGTAGCTCTTTCTCTGTCAAGAAACAGATGCACCTGTTGTTCCATATATACAACAATAACAATTATGCTAAGTGTAAAACACAGTGGGTCTCATTCTTAACCACATTACTGCTTATGCAGCCATTCAGGGTCCAACGCAACAGGCAGGTAAACAGGAAATGTGGTTCAGGTGAAATGTGCACATAATATCATGGACTAAATTTTTATAACATCTGCTTATGTTTTTCAGGAGGTATTGCTATTGGATTAGTTGAAATGGAGTATCATGGTCTCTAAAACAGAGCACTCTCTAGTGTGTTTAGGAGAGAACTGATTGTTGTTATTGCTTTCTTGGTCCTATTTTGAAAAAGCTGTGAATTTTCTTGCAGACAGGATACCTACCCAGTTTAGTGTATTTCTCTATTCTTCAAATATGCTCTGGGGGCACGTTCTGGAATAATCCATACTTGTGGCTCCTTAAGAAAACTGCCAGCATATTGTTTCACTTGAGATATTTTCCAGCACATGCTTTTCACATGGATTTTCCTGGCACTCTGTGAAAATTCCAGATGCCCTTGCAGAGATGGCACCTGATACAGAAGCCTTTCCTAGAAACCCCCTGACGTTGGCTGCGGCCACATTGGGCCTGTCAGCAGCGGGAACTGTGCTGAACTCAGGCTGTGTGCCATGAACCAGTGATCAAACGTGGCAGGGCTTCTAGGGAACACACCCAACAGTGGGCACACATCAGTCCTTTCTTTAGTATCTTTGTATATCAAGCTGTATATATAGCTGGTTGATATACACGATATACATAATATCATCAATATAATTAGATCAAATATAAATAGCTTTTTTTAATACAACATAATTCAGCTTCAATGACAGTAGCCTTCCATTTTGTGATGGTTTAGTGTTTGCTATTTTTAGATATTGAATAGGAGAACCCCAAAAGGTTTACCTTAAAATTACAAAAGATAGTTTATTCACACACATTAAGAAGAAGAAAACAAGGAAGGAAAAAAACAAATGAAACTTTCAAAACATCCTTCTCTCTCCCCACAAGTATTCACTTTCCTACACACAACATAAAAAAGACAAAACCTGTAATTTCAGTCAGTTTTACCATTTTAAAATAATCTTTCATCAGTTCTTTTTGGAAAGGAGTCTCTCTGAGTCTCATGGAGACATGGTCACATGAGGAACAGTCCTCTGATGGCTTCCAGCAGCCTGAAAGGAGCATCTGCAAACTGTGAAATCCTACTGATTAGCAGCTTTCCCAACCCTGCACATGGGTCATAATCTGCTTATTAGGGGTACTGTTTAAGAATGCCTCCTCTAGAACAAAACAAAGATTCTCTTCTTCTGTTTCCAAAATCATCTTCATCTCAAAACTAAAAATCTCCTTTTTCCTTAGGAGCAAAAAAACTTCGTCTCTCTTATTCTAGCACTTTACATCCCCCTCGTCAGGATCTGCTAAATGCAAGTGGGGGTCGTGATGGTTTGTTTAGTGATCTCGGAGAGCAAAAAGACACAGCAGGGGACAAAAGCAATTTATACTTCAACAGCATTACACTTTATTGGGTGCACACAACTCAGTATGAGATAGAGGGAAAAAGAAGAGAAAGAGAAAGAGATAGAGAGAAGAGGGGGGATTATAGCTACTGACAATGAGATGAGATGAGATCCTCATGGTCCACACTGGCCGATAGATTCGTCTTTTGTTGGGGAGGCCTCAAATTTTGGTTAACTTGAGAGTCTCTCTTTATAGTCCTTTCAAAGTGGCAGACAGTGGGCCAGAGGTGGGGGATACACAGCAGGTGCAGTTGGAGAAAACAAGACAAAGCACTGAGTGGTCACTCATGTCACTCAAGGAACAGCACGGGAGAAGTCAGTCCGAAAGCTGATCTAGCATGTCCTATCCATTATCCCTTCATTGGTTTCCATGGACCAGCGAGCACACCTGCAGACAATGGCTGGCAAACATCCCACCTTGGTCAGGCCAGAACTCCTGTGTTGGGGTCTTAAGATTTTAGGGTTTCAGTCCCAGCCCTTGGTGATGGTAGTGAGGCAGATAAGGAACCTTCGAACCGTCTCTTACACCCCCAAACAGCATCTATTCGCTACAGGAAAAAAAAAATAGTTCATTCTCCATAGTTACTAGAAATATCCAGCCACATTAGGCCACTCCTTTTCCATCACCAAATAGGTTTTTCACTCTCTCTTCACTGACTTAGTTTAATGCTGTCTCTTTATGGTTCAATCACTTGTCTAGTCTTCACTCTGGGAGAGATCAGTGCCTGGAAGTTCCATCTGCTGGCAGGAAAGAGTTAAAGAGGCCTGTGGTGGACACGTGAGAGTCGCAAAGTTCTCCAAACCATGCCAGTGTGGAGGCTGGTGGATGCCTTCTGTTCCACCCCTTGGTCTCATGGCGTGGGCCACTCAGAGCCGCTCCCTGAGGATAGAAGGTGAAGACAACATCCTCCCACAGCCCTGGTCAGTGATATGGGCAGCTGTCGGCGCTTTTCCTCCCCTGCTCCACTGCTCGCTGTGATTGAGCCCAGGCATGGTCGGGCAGCTCCCCCACAGGGTGGGCAGCAGCTTCCAGAAGCCCGTCTGGACCCAGCCACTCAGGGGTAGCTCGGCCTGGGCTGGCCCCAACACAGTCTCAGCTTCATATGGGTATTACCAACAGTCACATCCTGTTTTCTCAGTGGTCAAACTACATGCCAATAGCCGAGAACTAGCCTCTGATAGGTGTTCATCTTTTCTAAAGAGAATTTAGGGTCCTGGCAGGGCAATAATCCATGTTTTTCCTTCAACTAAAAACTAAATCGTGTTAACCCACAACACATTTGTATCGTATGGGGACTTTAGAGATAGAATTATCCCTCATGATAATGATGAAGCTGAGACAAAGGTTACATTTCTGAGTTTGCCAAGAATAACAGGAATATTTACATTAGCAACAGAAAAAGTGGCTAAAAATAAGCTGAGACACAAATGCGTATTGCAAAGAATGGAAAACCCATCTCCACACCAATCTTTTTTTTTCCCCCTTCAGTTTGCCTCCTCTGGATTTTTGTCTCCAGGACTATCTTCCCTTTAATATATAGAAAAAAAAAATATTTCCAAATTTTTGGAGGAATTTGGACATGAATAAAGGATAAATCTTTTTTCATTTCAAATCCTTGGCTAATGATTTGCTTTCACTTTAGAGAACTTGCAGTAAGGTTGTGTTTAACCCATTGCCCTCATACATATGAATTAGAGTGGAAGCGTTCAAGTGTGAAAGCTCAGAAGCCTGCATAGATTGCCTTGTGGCCCTTGAAGAAGGCCTCTCCCAGCATGCCAAGGAAGTGCACATCTGCCTAAGGGTTTTGGACCTGTTTTAGATAATCTCTAAAAACATGAATAACCTGGTCATCATGAAAATGTACACTCATGTGGTTACTTACTCATTTTCACATCTTTATTCTTCCTCCTGAAGATAAAACTGATGGGAATAATTATACAGTTTTGCGTGTAAGCCCATTGAGTTTACATATAACGCTTGAAAAAAGTTAAATATATTCTCATTTCTAGATTTTGTATACCTAGATCTTTGGGGCATGTATGGGAAGATGCCTTAGTTTCTAGGAACACAGTGATTTCAGGGGCCCTTTTTTCCTAGCCCTTGGGTGTTGTTTAAAAGCTGAAGACCCTGAAGAAAGCCCTATGCATCTCAGCAAGGCTGGCAGTCATGGCCTGGTCTGTCCCACCTACCCTGCTCAAGAGCCTGCCCCACCTGGGAGGCAACTTCCAGTGGAATTTGTTATTTATGACCATTCATATTTCAGAGGACACCCACAGCTTCCATATGAAACGTATGACACCGAGAACATACCCTGGTACCATGGCACTGATCAGATTTTTCTTAGCAGAAACCTGACTTGAAATATTCCAGTGGAGCTCTTGTAAAGAAAGATTAATGTGGGCCTGATATTTTTGAGTCTATAAGGTTTTTCAGCCTGTCAGTAGCTGATTTCCTTCTCATGGGAAGATTTCTTGGGAGATTTTTTCTTTCAAGGACAAGTTCCTGTAAATAACCATAATGTTTCTAAGTCTCTCATAACAACCCTCTCCCAGGCGTTGTTTCTTAACCAGTGGAGAGAGGCGTCCATTTTATGGACCAATACTGTGCCTTTTTGGCACAGCATGCTATAGAAAGGCTGGATGAATTGTAAATAAAGCTTTCTAATCTATCTCTTACCTTGGAGTCAAGCTCTTTATTTCGTGTCTAACAGTGACAGATTAATGTCTCTCTTGAGGACAAAGTAAATCAGGATCCTCTTAATTTTGGTGTTTGATTAAATTCCCTTAGATTTTATTCTTCTAAAGCTTAAACCTAGTATAACACAATGATTATATTAGTTGCTAAAAAGCATAGGTCTAGTTCTTTTAGAAGATCCCTAAACACTGGCACCTCATATTTTTCTTCTGCATTAGGGACAAAAATCTGCTTTTCTGGACACTCTGTAGCATATAAAGTTTGATTTTATTGACTTACATTTTTAAAACTAAAATCAGCACTTCTAACTTATATTTACAATAGCAACCCAGTACCAATACATTATCACATTTGATTTATTTGGATAGCTAACCAAGCTCATAGCAAATCAAAAGTGAATACAGTAGGTTGTGGAAGAGAAAATGAAAGTTTAAATGGAAGGAGTAGCAAGTATGATTCAATAGCTGAAAAACAGTAATACTATTTTCTATTTTATTTGAGGTTATGGTCTGTTTAGCACATCTTACCACAGAGGGAGAGAAATAAAAAACAAACACAAACCCCAGTGAGTTCATGATAAACCCCATGATTCTGTCTCCAGTATTAACTGGTAAACATGCTAATACTTCACATTTCATGATAGACTATGTCTGGGTACATGACTTGTAAGTCATGTGAAATCCTTTAAAATTAATGTCCTTGAGAGCTGTAAATTTTATGAACCAAAACTGGGTATTTAAAACAACCTTCCAATAGTTTTTATGAGACTTTTCTATACCTCATTAAAAATCTGGTTTCTGCTTTGACTAACACAATTTTTCTTTCCATCTTTTTCTTTTTTCTCCTATTGCAGTACTTTAAAAATGCCCTCCAAGCTGAAGTTATGTACTTCTAGTGATTGCAGTGGTTAAAGCTCTTTTAACAGTTTGCAAGTCTATGAAACTGAATCTTGCGTTACTCTCAAATTAGAATATGGCTTTTACTCTTCATTTTATCCATGTCATTAATTCTCAGAATTAAACAACGTTAACTCTCACAAACAGTCAACAATTGCTTCTGTGTATTGATTAAACCATAATATCTTACTATGACCTAAATGAGAGTGTTTAAACTCATATCCCCAGTGTAATTTTGGCCTAAACTGCTGAATAGCAGCATTTCAAAATCTATTTGAGTGTTAATGCCCAAGTGATAGATCACAGATCTCTTAACTATTAAGAATGTGCAATGACACTGTATTAAAAACAAGTTTCTTGCTAAATACACTTACTGAGTTTTCATGCTCAGAAAGTATTTATTTTTCTTTTCATATATGACTGTCTCTTGTGACAAAATGATAACACGTTTGTCATCAATCCATTCCAGGACATCCAGGAAATTGTTAATATATAGCAGAGCTTCCTCAGCATTTGACTAAAGTGGAATATTTTGGAATTCAACTAAATTTTAAATCAGTAAAAGGCTTTTTCACATTGACATTTTCCATGGTCTGTATTTATTCTGTTTAAGTAATTTTTAATTCATTTTCTCTTATTTTAAAATTTCTTCAGGCCATATAATATATATCAAACTCAAAGGACAATCTGCTTCTTATATCACACATTTCTTTAGTTGCTACCAGTTTGGTGATTCCAACAAAGATTTGTGAGAACAGATAGAATAGATAGCATTAGCTTTTCAACAGTTCACAAAGGAAAAATCTTTTGCCTGAGTATCTGGTAATTTTGTCCCAGAGTGCCTTGCTGCCCTTAACACTTCTGCTGCTAATGAAAGAAGAGGATAACCTGACTCTCTGAATCAGCAATTTGTTCAATAGGAAAAGGATTATTTTCACAGCTGTTTACTTAATAAAGACTTTATTTCAACACCTGGATATGTTTTGGTATCATGTCTGCAATTAGCAGTGTTGGTATAAGTCTCAAAATTTCCTGTTATAATCCCAGCAAGCAGAATTTAAGATAATTAAATTTTTATAAGCAAACAGGAAAGGAATGTCTTTGCTTCATCTCAGTTGCCAGCTGGTGATGGTGAGATGTGGATTAACTCCTGTGTCTTCAAAACTTAAAGCAGGTGAAAACAGCTTTTTTATTTTTGTTAATATGTTCCTGAGGTCTATTCTCATTGAGTGTTGCATTACTGCTTTACTTGGATCAGGAATACTGTTTCAAAATGTTTCTCCAATGCCCCCTTCTTATGACGCTTTGGTGCACACTACAGATTTGGCTCAGCGTGCTTGATCTGAATTCCCTTTGGATGGAACTGAACTTCAGTGAACTCTCCAGGTATTCACTGAGTGAGAGCTCAGGCCATAGAGCCAGACAAGACTTGGCTTGAAACCTCCTTTTCCTCCCTACACTTGAAATGTGTGTACCATGGACGTGGCATGCTCAGCACTGTCTGGTTTGCTCGCCAGGGTTGTTCACATTGCCAAACCTGACTGGGGAACAAAAACATAATCCCTCTTTTTCCTTCTTTGTGCTTACAAAATAAAGTTGTTATGAAATGTAAATGCCTGAGAACATGAACCCTGGAAAAACTTGGTGTCAATCACTCTATGCTAATATAGATGTAATGAAACGCAAATGTCTGTTTACAAAATTAGCTTCACAAGGAATTTCTGNTTAGAAAATCATTTCATATTCAGAAAGATGAGTAGGTTTACTAGACAGGAACTGGAACATACTGACCTCATCTAAACGGGTACAGGTTCATAGGATCACTTTTGATGAAGGTTTTATAAAAATGTCAGACAGAATGATTTTACGGACAGGAGACCCCATGAACCCTCGTGTGATATTTTCAAAAGTACTTNTTCAAAAGTACTTGCATGCACTGGTAAGGTGATGAATGTACTAATAATGTGAGAGAGGAAGTAGGCTGCGGAAGATCTAGCTGGGTCTCTAAGTTAAAGGTCAAAAGAATATGTCCTGTGCTCTGATTTTTCTTAATTTTAAAACTATCCAAATGTCAGAGACAGGACTATGGCCTCTTTGAACTTGTTACCATTCTAATATTGGAGTTGTTGCAACTGAAACATTATGGTTCAATTTCAACAGACAAACAGGTAATTCCAGATAAAACCACATACTTTATTCCCTGCTCTGTTATTACTTTAAACAAACTTGGGAGGTTAGAGTGTCTCCAGAGAGCAATCCATCCAAAGATAATTCAAGAGCTAAAACAGGAGGAATTATTCCCATTCCCATCTGAGGGTGCCTCTCTCCACTTTGAAACTGGAGCATAACGTAGTATGTGCTGACTAGCTAGGAAGCCATAGTTCAGTATGAAAACTCCCATTCTCAGTGTCCATTTAAAATTTTAGTGGCGGATGAAAAAATTCTCTTAAAAATCTTTCT
>VZUA01086874.1:0-14933 GCA_013401035.1 Horornis vulcanius
AAGGTGTTCCTGCTCATGGCAGGGGGGTGGGACTCATGACTTTTAAAAGTTCCCTCCAACCCTGCCTATTCCACTATTCCATTCTATGATTTTTAGATTTGGCTTCTATTTCCCAGGTTAATGGAAGTGATCAAAATTAGTTTTGCCTGCCTCGGCCGGCTCCAACCGGACAAAACACGGTGGGGCATTTCTGAACACTGCCAGGCCATGTCGAGAGGTCCCACAGCAATGGGAACCCCCTCACACCAGTAGCGTTAATTAACTACATCAAGCAATTCTTTTTAATTCACCTGATGTTCACATGCATAACCCAAATCCCACTGAAACAACTGCTTCTCAGCCAACCTCTGCAGTGCCAAAACTCAGCTGTAAATGAACACAAAAACTAGAGTTCTTCTGGACAGGAAGGATATTTCTTTTGCCCCACAGCACAAGTATCTGGCCATTATTTACAGCTTTTATGTCACTGAAATGATACAATTCATGCACTCCATGAAACATACTCAGCTCTCCTAACTTGTACTTCACTTTGATAAATTACAGCAAAGAATGAAAAAACAATGAAGAAACAATGAAGAAACAAAAGACGCCCTACATTTCTCCTTGTTGTCCACATGCTTTTCCACACAGAGTCACAGCCAGCAGCCTGGTCGTGGGGAACGTGCACTACAGGAAATCATGCCATTTTTAGCCATTTAAAACCATCCACAATTCACACACTACTGTTTAATGGGAATGATTTGTCCATGCTACCCCAGCTATGACTTCAAGAGATGGATGTCAGGGAAGGAGGGAAGCAATAATTATATTAATTGGTCCTTTGTAAGTAACAGCCGATAAACACCAAGGAAATGAACAATGGACTTCAGACCTGCCTTAGCCTCTTCTAACATTTGAAATAACATTCTCTGCTTGCTTTCTTATCCCCTTCCTGTTCCTTTTCCCTTTTCTACTTCATCATCCTGTAAGTGAAATAACAGAAACCACTGTGTACCAAAGAGGGACAGCAGGCTTCCCCACAGCTCTTTTCAGGGTCCAGAGAACTCTAGATCCAATGGCCCCATTTCTGAGCACTCCAAGTGCTTTTGTGCTCCATCTCACCTGTTGTCAAACATGCAGCATGATGTGTCTGAGAGGCAGAGCATCACACCTATGGTTTCTGGAGTTGAAAGGTTTGGCTTGTCACCTGCACAAGCAGTCTCAACAGGTAACACGATTTCCACACATACCTATCCCCCACTGTACTGGGAAGAAGTGCCTAAGCCTTGAAGAGATGAAACTGAAATCCAACATCAGGAGGAAAGGCAGTCTCTTTCACACTACACTGTCCAGTGACGTGGAATCTGACAAGTATTTTGTACTGCAAGGGCAGAAGTGCTTGACATTACTTATGATCCCCTGCATGACTCATGGCATTTCCATAGCAATTTATTAAACAGACAAAGATGGCTTCATTAAAAAAAAATAAATTCTGTAATGCCCTCTTTTTCTTGATTGAGAACCCTTTAGGGGTATTGGGGAAACACAAAAAGGGAAAGAAATCATGACTGTTGGTCAAATCCAACACCATCCTCAGCTTCAGCAATTTTCCATATGTGAAACAGGTCCTCTGGAGAGCTTTCCCAAGCCACCTGCAGCAGCAGCAGCTATGGAGGCTTTAGGGGAACAAGTGTTTCCAGTGCTCTTGCCCAGCTTCAGGAACACACATGTGAAACCCAAAAGGACTACCCAAATACCTTCACAGCCAATACACAGGGGCAGAAGCAATCAACGAGTTCCATTCTCCCAGGCAGGGATTTCATCTGATGATCTGGTTGTAGTTCTCACATAACTGAGAACACCAACACAAGGATTTGGGGTTTTCCTACGCTTCGTAGTTTGGTTTTATTGGCAGAAACCCCCCCAACCCACAACACCCCACACACCCTCGTCAGTGGAACAGCAGAGAAAGGATGAATCCTCATCCTCCTAAGTTCCCTAATTTCCACCAACAGATTCCACCTAATTATTTGAAGCACCTAAACACTTTTGATGGCTGTACTGCTACCCACAGAGACACAACTAGAACTTGCTCCAACTGCCATGGAAGCCTTGTCCAAGCTTACAGGGCCCTCAGACACATCAGTGAAGCTGGAGTCTTCCTCTCTGGCCCATCACACCAAACCCCTCCCAAAAGATCAGCATAGTCGCTGAGAGACTTGCTTTGGGACATAAAAAAGGAGTTCCCAACCATTGCATAATTTCCTAAGGCTTTTGTCAATACTAGTGCTAATATCCACAGGGCCCTTTATCACCTTGAACAAACAAGTAATATTTAATGCATACCAGAGTAGAGGTTAGGGCTAGATAGGGTAAACATACACCTGTGTAAAGATGCCAGGACCTGTCTACCTGCCGAGTTCCTCTGGTCCTGAGACTTGCAGTGGCTTTCAGGTGAATTCCACCTCCTACAGCTCATTTCTCACACACACTTTTCCAGTTCGGGTTTGGAACAGAGCTGGTTAGCAAACAAGTATGTGCAATGCTTCTGTCACAACAGGTTCACTTTAGAGAAGGAACCAAGCTGCCATAGGGGTGGTCTGCTAAAGCCCGTAAGAAAAGGGGAGGAAACAGGAACCCAGCTACAGTTGTTTACAGTTGTTGGGGTTGAGTTCCTTACGAAAGGACAGGCCGGCTGTACATCCAGAAAAGACACAGAAACTCATCGACTGGAGGAGGTTGATTGCCAAGGGTCCAGACACAGCAGCAGGGCTCCCACAGGGAACAGGGGGTGAGAGCACTGATGCTGCTCACCAGAGCTAGATGGAATATCCCTGTCCCCAGGACAGGGACAAACAGTGCTTCCAGCGGTGGGCTGAGCCTGGCTATTGATAACATTGAGGCAAAATAGGGATTAGAAAGGACTATAAGTTCCAGAAAAAGACCGTTTTAGGCTATAAAAGTTAAATCCTGCTGCCTTTCTGGACAGCCAGAAACATCTCCTGCATGCACTGAGAGCCCCTCCCGGGCTGGAATTGGCTCTGCCTAACCGAGAGGTGACCCCGGCTGGAGAACGAGAGAATTGCAGCCCCTTTCCAAGGAGCTCAGACCAGGGACGGGGCTGGGGGAGTCGTGGGCTACAACGGCGTTTTTTCTAACGCTATGCTAAATATGCTGAATAAGCCAAAGAGTGCTTCCATTTTCAAGGCTAAACCATCACAGTTCCATCCTCTCTCAATTCATGCACAGATTTAACCTTTTCTGTTGCATTTCTCCCTGAATATCTCAAGTGGAACAGTTCCCAGGAGCAAAAACTGTGACCCGTCTGAAGCTCATACAAAACCTTCCTCACATATGCGGTGGAACCACACTTTAGGCAGCATTTCCTCTGCCAATTAGCCAGCCATAACAGAATAAAAAATGACCCCGTAAGAATGGAACGGACGGAGGGGAATAACACTTCTATTTCAAGCAGAACTTACATAAAAAACCCTAAGATCAACATCTTTCTTGCTTTCAAGAAATCTTTCATCGAATAATCTTTCTCACGTGTTCCACCCGAGGTTTTCCTTCAAAATAACAGGTCTTGCTTTACAGATTCATTTTGAAACTGTCAAGTTTATAATCTCACAGGTACTCACAGAAATTCTTCCAACACTATTTGCTGCTCCTCTCCCTGCTAGGGCCTGCAAGAAGTTATCTTTCAGTTCTTGTCCCACGCTTCCCAGTGACGTCGAGAAAAAAAAAAAANAGGGGGTGAGAGCACTGATGCTGCTCACCAGAGCTAGATGGAATATCCCTGTCCCCAGGACAGGGACAAACAGTGCTTCCAGCGGTGGGCTGAGCCTGGCTATTGATAACATTGAGGCAAAATAGGGATTAGAAAGGACTATAAGTTCCAGAAAAAGACCTTTTTAGGCTATAAAAGTTAAATCCTGCTGCCTTTCCGGACAGCCAGAAACATCTCCTGCATGCACTGAGAGCCCCTCCCGGGCTGGAATTGGCTCTGCCTAACCGAGAGGTGACCCCGGCTGGAGAACGAGAGAATTGCAGCCCCTTTCCAAGGAGCTCAGACCAGGGACGGAGCTGGGGGAGTCGTGGGCTACAACTGCCAATGCCGGCTTTACCTTTTTTCTAACGCTATGCTAAATATGCTGAATAAGCCAAAGAGTGCTTCCATTTTCAAGGCTAAACCATCACAGTTCCATCCTCTCTCAATTCATGCACAGATTTAACCTTTTCTGTTGCATTTCTCCCTGAATATCTCAAGTGGAACAGTTCCCAGGAGCAAAAACTGTGACCCGTCTGAAGCTCATACAAAACCTTCCTCACATATGCGGTGGAACCACACTTTAGGCAGCATTTCCTCTGCCAATTAGCCAGCCATAACAGAATAAAAAATGACCCCGTAAGAATGGAAAGGACGGAGGGGAATAACACTTCTATTTCAAGCAGAACTTACATAAAAAACCCTAAGATCAACATCTTTCTTGCTTTCAAGAAATCTTTCATCGAATAATCTTTCTCACGTGTTCCACCCGAGGTTTTCCTTCAAAATAACAGGTCTTGCTTTACAGATTCATTTTGAAACTGTCAAGTTTATAATCTCACAGGTACTCACAGAAATTCTTCCAACACTATTTGCTGCTCCTCTCCCTGCTAGGGCCTGCAAGAAGTTATCTTTCAGTTCTTGTCCCACGCTTCCCAGTGACGTCGAGAAAAAAAAAAAAAAGCACAACTCTTACTTAGAACGGTTTTACACAGGTTTTGTGTTCACTGTTGAGTTAAAGGGTTCTACAAGTATAAGGAGACAGTCCTCAGCCTATTGGAGACCACTCTTCTATTCCCTGTTCGGCTTTTACAAATCTTAAGCCATTCTTCAAGACTCAGCACTTCTGCAAACCTGCAATACAACTTCTGCAAATCTACAATACTTACTCCAAAAGTAACTTATACTACTATTGTGTGTTTTGTGTTATGTATCCATAGTACTCTACGGGCTTATTTTGCCTCTCCACAAGCAGGGCCAGAGCTCTCACGTGCCCAAGAACATCAAGTTTTCAGCACACCGATCGAAACTTGAACAAATATAATACATTACTCTTCAGACAGCACCTGAACAAATTAACTCCTACGCACTGCTAGACCCGCCCGGGGAGACCCACCCGCCACCAGGCCCAGAGACCAACGGCTTGCGGATGCTACCGCAGCTTCCCCGCGCTTACCTTGCACCTGCTCCCGCGCCAGCCCCGCTCCTGGCCTGGAACACAAACGCATTAAAAAGCGCCATTCCCACCCAAAACCGGCCGGAGCGCGGCCGCGCGGCCCCGCAGGACACCCGGAAGGAGCGCGTGCCTTCCGGTACCGATGCCCAAGTTTGCCGCCCCGCCTCGCCATTGGCCGTTCCCGTGCGGCGCTGGCGGCGCTGATTGGACACGGGCGCCAGGCCCCGCCCCTCCCGGAGCAGCGCGCGGCTGTCAAGAGGGACGGGGCGGGGCCAGGCCGGGCCCGCCCCCGGGGAAAGGCCTCGGGCTCTGCCCGTGAGCTCGACCACACCAACAAAGTAACGCTTAAAAAGCAGTTTTCGGCCCCTCGGAGCAAGCCAAGCCCCCTACCCCCCCAAAAAAAGGGTCTCTAGTTCCCGTATTTATTATTTATTTTCATTAAGAGACTAGAAAAGCCACAGCTAAAATTGTGAAGATGTACAGAGCAGTGAAACAGCGGGGAAAAGGCAAGAATAAACGGGGGGAACACAAATCAAATACAATCAAGTGCGACTGCAGAACACAGAATTGTCGGGGCAAAGTCACCTTCAGCACTTTTCTTTAGCACCAAGCCTCGTGAGAGAGAGAAATCCAAGCTCCGGCTTCTCCTTTCAAAAGGACCAGAGGCACTATTCTGGCTGAAGGCAACACCAAGATGCTCTTTCTCAGGCAAAACTAAAGCTCTTAAAAAGTTAAGAACACAGGACAGTCCTCCCTTTGAACTGAAGAATATTGATGCAGCTCTGCAGAAAGTAACCAATTTTACCTTCAGCCAAACCATCCTGAGACAACCAGCTGCAAGTGCAGGAGCAGCAGGCAAGGCAGCAGCAATCACGAGTGGCGTCCTCAGCTCCTCACTAACCTCTTGTAACCTTCCTGAAGTGTTTTCAGATGCTTTGTGTGGGAAACAGATTTGTAGAGAATTCTCAAAATTGCCCTGAAAAGCTGCAAAGAGGGTTTCAGCAAGTTTGTTACTGCCCCAACTTGCTTCTGCTGGGGCATTGGAACAGTTAGATGGGATTAGATGTCAGCTAAGTAAACAAACCAATGCCACATCCACTGCAATCAGTGATATGCTAGCCAATCAACAGCTTCTGATTGTCAATACCAGTGACATCATAAGCCAAGAAACACTTACAATGTATTGTTATCTGGAAATAATTTGGCTTCTGATTGTGATGGCGCAAATTATAACATCTGTATTGTCTCACCCTTCACATGAAACTGAAAATAGAATAAAAGTCTTTAAAACACCTCTCAGTTGCCCCATTTCTAGATCAAAAAAGGGCATAATCCGACAGCTTTGCTTATGTAAAAATATATCAACATCAACATATTTCTAGCTTCACAGAAATCTCTCATTGAATAATCTTTCTCCCACGTTCCACCTGAGGTTTTCCTTTTCACAGGTTCCACCTGTGGTTTCCTTTCCAGATTCATTTTAAAACTGCAGATCATCATCTCACAGGCACTCGTGGATATTCTTCCACCACAATTTGCTGCTTCTCTGCCAGGCTGACAAGAAGTTATCCTCCAGTTCTTGTCCCACGCTTCCCAGTGACCTTGAGGAAAAAAAGTGAAAATCTTACATAGAATCATTGCCACAGGTTTGGTTCACTACTGGATTAAGTGTCCTTTAGTAAATAAGAGGAGATAGTCCTCAGCCTATTGGAGCTGATTTGTCTGTTCTGCTTTTTCAAACCCTCAAACCACTCTCTGGTACTCAGCACTTCCACAGATCTACAACACAACAGCAGTTTCTCCAAAGGTGACGTGCCCTGTCTCCGTGCAGCTCCCACCCTTGGGCAGAGGGATGGCAAGGGGAGCTGCAGTGACACCCACAGGGGGTCACACAAACACTGAGGAACCTCAGGGCTGGGCTCCACTGTTTGCAGGGAGCAAACAGCCAAGCATGGACTCTTTTCCTCTGCAAGGAGACAAACAGTGACAAAGAATTACGAAGCTGGGATACTCCAGGCACCAAACCTGCCCACTCTGCACCTGCTGCACAAACCTGAGGCCAGACAGGACACAAATCTACACCCAGCACAGCCTCAGAGAAGGCTCAGCTGCTCATTTCCAGCAGTGACCAAACACCCAGTCCCAGTGTCCATCAGGCCCTGCTCCCCTCTGCCGTGAATCAGCCAAGACATGTTGGCTGGACTGACCAAATATCCACAAACCCATAATGCCAATATCAGATTCCCCTGCCCACCCAGGACACACCAAGGAGGGGTGTCTCTGTCTCCCGCTCTCCCAAACAGAGACTTCTTCACTCCACACCCCATTCAGCGAACACCAACTTAACCCTGAGCTGGGAAAGCAAAGACAAGAGGTATTTCAAAAACATCCCTGCCTTGATGCTGTCCAAACATGGGACGCAGCCCTTCCCACCACCCTCTTGGCCTTTTCCCAGTCTGAGTAACTCTGGAAACGCACATCCAAATCCAGGTCAGACAGACAGCAATGTTTTCTACCTGCCAAACGCTGCAGCCCCGAGCACCAGGAGGCTGAGGATGCTCTATATCGCAATTTACAGCCTCAGCGGACCCTGCATGGAAAAGCCAAGTGGTTTGTGTGCAGAGAAAATAAAAGTCACCATTTCTAATAGCTAAAATGTCAGTGGAAGTTAGTGGCGGCTTAAAGCAGCGAGCTTCATATACTTACAGTTTCACCACAAGCAGCAATTTCAGGTTCCTTCTTTTTGGAGCCCAGCTACCAAAGGGAAAGTTTGCATGACTGCTCCTGAGAGAGACGTGTGGAACTTCGTAAGCTCAAGAAAGCGACTCCCTCTCCCGAGTCCTGGCTCACCTGCCCGAGCACCCGCAGTGCTTCCGTCCCACCTCCCTCCCTGCTTTGCACGTTCGTGCTACTGAAAGAAACACCCAAGCTCTACCCAAGCCCCAGCCACCTCTTCCCTGCTCCCCTCTGCTGCGCTGCCCCCTGCTACGGACTAGGACAAACCCAGTGTGTTTGTTTCCTAGGAAAAGCTCCGCCGTGCAGGCTGCAAGCCCCGGCCGCAGCCCCCGCAGCCACTTCCCGGTTCCGCGCCCGGGCTGGGACAGGCTTCACTCGCCCCGCACCCCCAGCCAAGTCCCCGCCGCCTGTTCCGGAGTAGCCCCTGCAGGCGCCGTCTCCGTCTCTCCGGTCCCCGCTCACCTTCAACGCGGCTGCAGCCGCAGCAACCGCCCGGCTCCTCCATTTGTCTCGCCACGTCCCTCGACGGCCGCTACCGCAGCCGGGACCCGCGCTACTCCCAGGCTGCTCCCGGGCACCGCGTCGGCGGCAGCGGCGCCGCAGCTCCGCGTTCCGGGCACCGCGGGCCCACACGGGCGGGACACCCGCAATGGCCGCCACGGCTCCTGCCCTGCAGGACCGGCTGTTCCCCACAGGGCGGCAGCACTCCGCGCAGGAGCTCCAAAGCGCATGCGCGGTACCGAGGGGCGCTCTCTCCCTTGGATGTCACGTGATGCGGGGCACCTATCCGCCGCTCCGCATGCTCGCTGCTATTCCTGCCTGGTCCTCGACGCCAAGCGGCACACGGCTCTCCGCAGTCAGTGCGCATGCGCGCCCTGCCCGCCGCAGTGCAGCCTTCTAGCCCGCAGGTGGCCCCATCGAGTGTCTCGAGGCAGTGCGCGTGCGCCGCCCCCGGTGCAGTACCGCGCCTCGGCCAGCAGGCGGCAGCAGCGGGTCAATCCCGAAGGCTCCGCTCCCGTCCCGCGGGGACCCGGCGGGAGCGCGGTGTTCCCGGGGCGCCGGCAGAGCGGGAGCGGGGCAGCGCTCAGGGCACAGAGCGGGGCAGCGCTCAGGGCACAGAGCGGGGCAACCACGACCGTCACGACAAACATACATACCCGCGCCCGGGATCGCCTCGGCAACTGCTGGAAGGAAATTAAAATATTCCTCGGTGCTACCAGTCCAGTTGGAGCACTTGAGAAATAATTGTCTGTTCCCTGTCTCCCAGGAAGAGCTGTTCTAGGTGAAAGCACTAGAAAATACGACTTCGCATCGCGTATTTTTCCCTGCTGTAGGAACAAGAGCGCAGGCAGACGCAGCTCTCAGCGCTCTCTTCTCCAAACACAAGTCTGGACTCCCTTTTGCAAACTGTTACTGCCATGTGGTTTTCTGCAGGAAAAAAAAAAATTAAAAAATTGCTTATAGCAGTTTGGAGAATAAATTATCACAAAGGGAAGTAAAGAATAAAATATTGCTGTAAGAGCCTTTGGTGTCTGTTTGACTGAATTTGGAAGGGGGCATTAATTCCCTGCAGTGCAAACACACAACCACCTCCAACACAAGGCACCGACTGTCAAGCGGGGTCTGACAGCACCACTTTGACAAACTTCACTGTTATTTTTTGTTCCAGTGACTTTTCCAATCAAACTCTGAGGCTCACGAACCTGGAGTGTCCCCCACACTGCATCTGGCTTCTATGGAACAAAAGGATACTCCCAGGGCTGAGGCACATTCCCAGCAAGCACTCCCAACACAGCACAGAGGCACCTCTGGAGTTCGTGTGTGGGGCTGGCAAGGGCTGCCAGGAGGATGCAGCCCCAGGCACGGTGACACTGGCAGGGACAGCAGCATATTCCCACATTCAGCTGGCACAACAGAGAGACAAAGGCCAGCAATGCCCACGGGAGGTGCAGGTTTGCCTTCAGCTCACTGTGAGGCAGCATCACCTTCCACGGCAGCCACATCCAGGGGGGAAGTCTCAGGGGAGCACATGAACTCTCAGGATGCAACAAAATGCAGCGTCTGTCAGCCTGCTCCTCTTGCAGCTCAGTGTTGGGGCCCAAACCCCACACCTGTGGGGTCAACATTGACCTGACCTGGGTCAGTCTTAAACACAGCCCTCATTCTGACCAACAACACGGTCCCAGAGGTTTCCTGCCCAGATTCCAGAGAGGAATCTGACATGATGTTAGGAAAGAACCTTTGCTGAGAGCAGTCATCACCCCAGTTCTTCTACAAGCTTTTGTAGTGAGCAGAACCTAAATTCTAACCCTGAATCTAAATTTCAAACGGGTTTTGTTAGAAAAATAGCAGACAGTACACCATACAACAGAATTAAAAGACTCCACAAGGAGTAACAGAGCATTTTCCATGAAAAACGGAAGTTTCTTTTCCCCCTCATCTCTCTGGGACTGTAGGACCAAATCTTTGCCATGAGACACAGTGGAGTATTTATTAAGGCTTAAACCTCTCAAACGTCGTTTCTCGGAGAACTGTGCCAGCACTGAGCTACTCCCATGCGCCTGGATGGCAAAATTCAAAATAATAAAAAGTGATTTATCTTCCCCCTCTCTGACCCATAACCAAAGCACTTGTGTAAAACAGCACAGACTGTTCAAGCCCCACCCTGAACCTCAAGCTGAAATCACACTGCCTCCTTAACGAGGAAAAACTCATTAAAGCCAGAGAGGAAGTTACAGACCAGAAAAAGAACCAAAAGATGTGCTCTGCTTCGATACACTCTCTGATTGATAATTCCAAAGTAAATTCCCCACTGATCATCATCATTATTATTATTATTATTATTATTATTATTATTATTATTATTATTATTATGGAATCCTTACTGCCTTTCCCTGTTCCAAACATCCATGGAGGGTTCAGGGGCTTGGTTGGGTTGTTTGTGGCTCACCCTGACAGGCCCAGGACAACTCTAGCCACCCTCAGTTTCAGGGAACTATTGATACAGTTTATAAACACTCCACTGCATAGCCGCAGAGCAAATTTACTCCATCCTTTTTTTCCCAACAGCACCTCTTCGGCACAAATCCCACTTCTCACCGACACAAACCAAACAGAAATCTACTACAGATGTTTGCTTAGAAAGTAATATTCTTAGTACATCAGGCTATGTGATCAAAACACGTGCATGCACTGATGGTCAGTGAGGGAAAGCTTTTCAGGGGAGAAAATAGCCATTTAGGTAGCACACTTTGATACACCTTCAGAAAAAGCAGAATTAGCATCAACTCCTAAGACCCTTTGTGAGGAATCCAGCCCTCCTTGGGACACCCAACATAGCAGATATTGAAAAAGGAAGGAAAAACTCAAGCTTGTAGCAGGAAAAAATTAGACAGCTCTCTCCGACTTCTGGTAAAACCCCTTTAATCTTTCATGTGCTAAACCCACTGCTCTGATTTTATCTAGAAAAACAAAGCCAAAACAAAAAAGACCACACAACCTAACAGAGATCACGAGTTATGAAAGATACTCCAAGTCAGGTGAGAAAACCTAGCCAACAGGAAGTTTTGAGGAAACACCAAGCATTCCAAGGTGCTGCCCGTGCTACCTGTGCTGCTCCCGGGATGTCACCCAAAACAGGAGCTCAGCAGGCTACACTGAGACTTGTCAGACACCTGCTTAGCTGGAGCAGTCAACTGACTCTAAAACACTTCCTTAGGCCTGTAGGAGCCCTTCCAGGGCCTGCAGCCTGCTGCTGTGACATGCCACTCAGCCTACAGGAGCTCACTCGGTGTCTACAGAAACCATCCTGCTGCTCCACAACGTTGGCTCCTCGAAAAGCCACCCATGAGATGAGAAGCACACCTGACCAAAAGGCAGGCAAAAGGCAGTGTCCTCAGATCCCATTCGTTGTCAGGAACAAACCAGCCTGAGAGCAGCTGCCTCATCTTTCCGAGGTGACTGACAGGACGACAGGATGTGTGTCCACAAGCCCTTGCAGGAGAGGTACTGGGTGGATTAAAAGTTCTTGGTGAATGATGTTATTCTGTGTAGCCCCAAATGATTCACAGCTCCAAAAAAACTCTAATCAAAACAAACAGTATGTTGGAATTCTGGAAACTTAGATTTTCAGGGAAATAAAGAGGCCTCTCAGTGGCACGATGTTCTCAGAGAAAAAAAAAAAAGAAAAAAAAAAAAAAGAAAAAAGAAATTTCAGCCCTGCTTCTTTGCATAGGCAGGAATCCAAGCTTGTGTAACTGCACAGAGACATGTAAAATCAAAGAACATGGAGAAGTTCAAGGGGAAAGGTACACACTGCCTTTCAATATTCTACAGCAGCACTCTATTTTGACCATTTGCAAAGGAAGTGCCACCATTGCTTCCCAGCCTGAGCCTTACCTACCAGTGCTCTGTAACCAGGCAGAGGAAAGGAGGCAAAGAGACCCACACCACCTGCTGAGAGAAAGGAGTGGCCCTCTGGTCCGGAGCAGCTTTGCAAGATGAGTAATTTAGAGCTACTCTGCAGCTAGCTTTTCAAATATCCGTCAGGATGAGCCTTCCTGCACACCAGGGAGGAGGTTTAGCTCCTGAGAGAACCCTCTGCTGTTTAAACCACAACTACAAAAGGCCTTCTCTGGTGAGATCAATCCCCATCCTCTGCTCACCTTCGCTCTGCCCTAACTGAATCCTGCTTTGCTGACGGGTTCCTATGGAGCAACCCTCCAAATAAGACGGGAATTATGGAAGCCTACAGTGAACAGCAGCTGCACAGCAGCCACTGGCTCACGGAGGAGCAGAAAGGCAGGCCAGGCACTCTCTGTTGTGGCTGTAGGGTTCTTTTAGCCCTGGGAAATGGAGCTGGAAGCTGCTGTTGTGCAAGACCAAAGGTGAACACAATTCCTCAGGAGAATGAGGTCTGGTTGAAGCCCCAATGGAGCCTCATTGTGATGAACACTGGGCACTTGCAGGTATTTCCAAAACCAGTAAAGGAAAGTTTGTTTACCAAAGAGGACACAAGATGTCACTTAACAGCTCACCCCTCTCTGTTTGGAGCTAAGCAGCCCCTTCCTGGATGAATGGCCCAAGTCCAGTGTCCCAGCTGTGGACTGAAGGACTCCCATTATTTTCCTTGGATGTGTTCAAGGCACTTGGAGCAACCTGGTCAAGTGGAAGTTGTTCCTGCTCGCGGCAGGGGGGTGGAATGAGATGATCTTTAGGGTCCTTTTCAAGCAAAACCATTCTATGATTCTATGAAGAGTCAATTCTGCACATTAAAATAATAATAATAAAAAAAAAGTATTAAAAAAGCATTAAAAAAGAAGTCAGTTTTTGCCTGAACTAGGAGCTTGAAACAGGATAGCATCTGAGGTATGGCAATAGCTGAACTATGCAGCACATGTGTTCCTGGCCCACAAATGCTACCAAAGACGTTTGACACATGCTATTAAATTATTCCATAATCATCTCACTATGCCAAAAAAGGGGGAAAATTCCACAGGACAACAAAGCTGCCTAGTGGCTCTACGTTCACTAACTATGCTGACAAAGTAAGTGCTATAAAAATGGCTTTTAGCTCCTCATAGCAAGGTGTCCCCCCCAAACTACTATTTATGGTATTATTTATGGTAGCTGTTAACGTCTCTCCCTCAAGAGGCCAGAAAAGCACGCATGTAAGCGTTTGAAGGCGTACACACCAGGGAAACAGAGTGGAGAAAGGGCAAGAACAAAAAAAAAAAAAAAAATCAGAGGGAACCAGACACGAGATACGATAATACGTGACTGCAAAGCCCAGAATTCCCGAGGCAGAGTCAGTTTTCACAGCAAGCACACGCGGCAACAAGTGCGAGAAGGCAGAGCTCAAAATAAAAGCCTAAACCCAAAAATTGCATAAGCTCTGCCTGAACTGCCCTTGCCAGAGACTCTTGGGGAGTGTGTCGATACAAAACTCGAGGGCTTTCTCAAGGCAAGTTGAATATCCCGCGTAAAGGAGCGGGGCCACATCATCCTAACAATATCCGCAGTAAAACATCCCAGGTAAAGGAGGGTTTACCTTGCAACCACAGCCACGGCAACACACTCCACAAAAGTATCACAACATCCCTCCTGACGATTTCCACAGCGAAAGAGACGCTCGCCCTTCTCACGCCCCACGCCCCGTGAGTCCCCGGCAGCCTGAAGCGTTGGAAAACACGCGTTTCGGGACCACAGCTTCGGAAGGATGACGCGGGTAATCCGTCCCCCTTCCCTCTGGGGAGCCGCCCCCGCCGCAACCCGTGCCCGGAGCGGCGGATGCCCAGCTCCTCCCTCCGCCGCTCCGCGCCCGCCGAGACACCGGGGACGCCCACCCAGGCACCGGCAGCCGCGGGCGAGCGAGCCATAAGGGATTCCCTCCAGGCGGCGCAACCCGGGCAGCCCGGCCGCCGCTCCTGCCTCCCAGCCGGGCACTGGGGCTGCGCCTCCTCCCTCCGTCCGTCCGTCCGTCCGTCTCTCCCGGTGACAGGCGGAGGCGCCGGGCCACCGTTCCCCAGCGCCGCCCCGGTCCCTCCACCGATGGGCTGCGGGAGGGATCGGTGGGGTTCCTTTTGGGGGTGGGGTTTGGGGGACTGCGCACACCCTGCCCTGGTCACAGCCCCACCCCAGCTCTCCCCTGAGGCACCGTAAGGAACCCGTCAACTCTTGCATTTGTTGGTTTCTCGTTTCTCACCTGCCCAAAATCGCCAGCTCCATACAAAATTCTCTTCCTCTCACTCCTGCTAAAGGATGCTCCTTCCAAGCCATGCATTCGGGAGTGCAGGACACACAGAAATCCTTTGGGGGGATCTGGAACAAGACATACACCCCTGGCAGGGGTGAAAAAGGAAGGAAAGGCTTTTTTCCTCTCAGAATGTCAATGAGTATCTCCAAAACCAGGGAACCTGGGGGACAGTGCCAGCTCACTGCACACTCTGCTGTACTCACTGCATCCCCTTCCTCAGCTCCACATGGATTTGTGCC
>VZUA01086876.1:3410-18465 GCA_013401035.1 Horornis vulcanius
CAGCCAGCAGTAGCAGCAGCAACAGCAGCCCCCAGTAGCCCACAGTAGCCACCGCAGTAGCCCCCAATTCTCTGTTACAAAGCATCTTTAAGGACTTTTCAGCCAATAGTATATTATTAAAACTTACAGACAGTTGTTTTAACCAATCAGTTATAGAACACGTACACCTATTTCAAACAGTAGTCGTTTGTATGCTTTTCTATTAACAGTACACAATACTCTTATTAAGCTTAAGACCTTCTACTATCTTGCCAAGCATATACTTTCTGCGGTGTTATGATTTATTCATGTCAAACCTAAAAACTCGGCCTTTGTTTTCCATGTCCTTGTTCGCTATACTATTATATACTACTGTATCTTTCCTAGTTCAAATCTTTTCTCAGTTACTGCAAATTCTGAGATCTGAGCTTTTTTCTGTTTGAGGCCTGCTTTTTCAGCTCCGAAAAATCCTTTTTTGCTTTAAGTGTTTCCCACAACCTACAAGCACAAAGAATGGATAATATGAAACAAAAAAATGAACAATGAAATAATAAAACCTCTCGCCGCTCCAAAGAGAGATGGCAAACTGAGAAAGTCCTTGCTGTGGGTGTAGTTCAGCTCACTCAGTCTCTTTCTTATCAATCCCAGTCCCTCCAGAGGTCTAGGCCCAGTGGGCAGCAGCTGCGAGCCCTCGGTGCTCTTCTGGGTTATCTCAGTCCAGAGTAGATTTAAACAGTCCCAAGAAAAAGGAAAGAAAAACCAGTCCAGGGGACTTCTCTGCCTCAGCTAGCTAAAACTAACTAAAAGCAAAATGATCTCTATTTCACCGCTGTCCTTGCCTCTGATGAACACACAGTCCGGAGAAGAGAATGTGCAGGAGTCAGGCAGTTTCTCAAAACAAACTCCGCGCTTCTTTTTTGTCTACTTCACTCTCAGAATCAGTCTTAAAGGTACAGAACTCAATATCCAGCACAGATAGAACAGACGATTGGGGATACAAGCATCAAAAAGTCACCCCAGGACAACTCCTAATATAGTGAGTTAATCCACAGAATTTACTGAATTAGTTTGGTCTACAATTTAGTGATAGAGTAAAGCACCATAGCTGCCATCAAGTTGGTTTTATAATATCCATAGTCAAGATTTTTAACTTCTTTTTTGGTGTAGTATAAATAGTTTTTAAAACTTTTCTATGCAGTTCCTTATTTTTTTTAAATTCAATGTTCATGAACAAACAACACAGAGTATTTCAGTTCTGCACTGAAAGTAAGAATAGGATTATTAATAAAGTAGATACAAATGTGAGGAAAAAGATATATGTTTTTATTATTTTGAGTTTCTTGATAGTAAGGACTAATTCACTAAGACATAGTCATTTTATGTGATCTTAGCAAAAGTTAGCAGAGTTCCTGCATTTTCTTCTCAGAAGTGGAATATTATCCTGATTCTCTTGCATACTACACTCTCTTCATGGCAAAGATGAATCTGCTGAGAAATTAAGATGGGGCACCATTACTTGATGTTATATTTATTTTTTTAGCAGTCAAGTTGTGCATTATCTCAGCTCCTTATATCAAAGCTGCCATTCCTGACTTCATAACTGGAAGCTTCATATCCATTAATAATGCATTTCTGTAGTAGTACTTTGGTAGGTTGATTAGAGTTATCACTGCAAAACTACACTGGCAGTGGTGTTCCATATCCCAAACTATCTCTGCTGGGAGGAAATTCTGGGAGAGCTGGGATTATTCACTTGGAGAGGAGAAGCTTTGGGGTGAGCTCAGGGTGGCCTTGCAGGGCCTGAAAAACCTACAGGAAAGATGGAGAGTGACAATTGACAAGGGATGGAGGGACAGGACACAGGAAATTGCTCCCACTGCCAGAGGGCAGGGTTAGATGGGATATTGGAAAGGAATTGTTCCTTGGGAGGGTAGGGAGCCCCTGGCCCTCGATGCCCAGAGAAGCTGTGGCTGCTCCTGGATCCCTGGCAGTGTCCAAGGCAGTGTCCAAGGTTGGACATTGGGGCTTGGAGCAGCTTGGGACAGTGGAAGGTGTCCCTGCCCATGGCAGGGGTGGCACTGGATGAGTTTGGAGAACACTTCCAGCCCAAACCACTCTGGGATTCAATCAATATCCCAAAGATGTTGCATTCCCACTACCCAGCAAAGCCCCTGAACCCTGAACCACCCCTGCTGTGATCCGAACTCTGTAGTCACAGATTTTTCCCTAGGAATTCATCTAATGCTACAGGATTTGGGGGTGACATTTTCAACTTTTAAAAACAAAGTTCTCATTAAATTTTTCACTGAACTAAAGCTCTTCCAGATATTTAAATATAGAAACTTCTGATATGCTGTATTGCCCCAACAACTGAAAGTACTACTCAACTGCATGGTTTGGGTCCCTGTATTATGTTTTATTCAAAGCTTTAACAATTAAAAATCTCAGAAACACAATTTGGTGCTTGTTCCCATTTTGCATTAACCTCCAACTTTAGGAAGGTTCCTACAAAATTCAGGATTATCTCCTGATTCACATATTATACATGGGGGTATTTACCACACATTATCAACATAAGAACACTGAGTATTCTGCATTCTGGAAATGCTGCAGTTGAGCAAATGCCTTCCTTATGGAAATGTATTGTTTTAAAGATTGAAATACAAGCCCTTGTAAAAGTTTGAACAAACTTCCATTCTGAAAGTTTCCAAAATCTACTGAAGTCATGCATGATTGATCACACCAGGTAAAATGGTTCTTTCTCTTTGCTTTAGCTCAATAAGTAGAAAGTTAAAACAAAATTTCATAACTTTTGCAACTAACTAATTACAATTCTAGCACAAATATCTCCAATTTTAGTGAAGAGCAGCTAAAGTTAACTTAGACAACAAGAGCAAAAGATGCCACAGAAAATTCTAGATTTCTAGATTTCCAAGCAACATGAATTGCTCTTTATTTAACTTCAAGAAACAACTACAGAATGCTGCTCTGCCCGTGGTGCTTTCATGGAACAGGAAATCAGAACTGCAATTATATAACCAGAATTTTTCATTTACACTGGTGTATAAGGCAACAAATATCAACATGTATGTGATATGCAAGGGCTATGGAATGAGAAGCTCTACAAAATAGAGAATTTGGCATTTCTCAGAGAATGAGAATATACCTAACCAGAAAAATTTATTACTGACCATTTTTTGCAAAATGTCTTGTTCTTGCTGTGTTTTTCTTAAGAGAAGATAAGAACTTTGCAGGAGTCCTTGCAATCCAGGGCTAAAAGGAACTAGGAGAGGCAATTTATGGTCTTTTCTTATTGTATGAGAAACGTATCTCTTATTATGGTGGGAGATGGGACCTTGAAAGGAACTTTTGAATGTTACTACACCAAAAATAATAGTTAAAAGTAAGATTTCAGTAAGTCCTTCTGGACTGCTCCCTCAGCTTTTCCTTGGCTTCTTTAGCAGAAGGATAATAAGGATGTTCAAATGCTTGATCTGGCAGCCATGAAAACAAACAAACAAAATGCTCATAGAATTACGGAATTATAGAAGTGACCCACAAGAATCATCCAGTCCAGCTCCTGTCCCTGCACAGATACTCCAACAATCCCATCCTGTGCCTGAGAGTGTTGTACAAATGTTTCTGGACCTCTGGCAGCCTTGGACTTTCCTGACTGAAATTCAGCACCTCTAAAAGGTGCTCATCATCTTTCACGGTCTGGTGTGGTGGTAAAGGTGCTGTGATCTTCCTCACCAGAAGCATCTTTAAAAAGACCTCCAGATTGATGGGGGCACAGGCACTCTCAGGTGTAGAGTGATTAACTCTTTTGCAAGGCTGCCTGAGCAGCAGAGCCGTGCTTGCCACTCTGGGCAACGCAGGAGGAAAAACAGGAAAGCTTCTTTATTCCACGAGGTCCAAAGAGCTCTTTCCCACCCGATAGCCCAAGGGGAGAGGGACTATGTAGGGTAGCTAGGGCGGGGTTTCACAACTTGGCCAATGGGGAAAGGCATTGAGAATGGGACCAATCAGGGAAAGGATCCAAAAAGGCACCAGCCAGGAGGGGTAAAAACCAGGAATTAGGGAAATAATCAATAGGGTACAAAATATTAACATAGAATCGCAAAGGCTCATGGGTTGAAGCATTTTGCTCACCCTGAGCTACAAAGAAATCTCTCAAAGGGAAGTCACTGCTATCTGAGGTCACCTAGAGGCTGCACATTCTCCAAGGGAGTGTATTGTGCTCTGTGGATGGTCCAGGGACCACAACAAGCATTGAAAGAAACAGGGCTTATGCCTTTATTAATATTCAGCTCTTTATTGAAAAGATCAGCTGGATGGGGAAAGCCTGGCAAGGTTTGCCCACGTTGTCGCAACCCAGAGGATTCATGATACACAAAGAACTGTGTCTGTACCACAGATCAGATGTCCCGTATCCTTGTCCTCATGGGAACACCAGAAGGCTTTTTTGATCTAGTCAGCCTTCCTCTCCGATTCCAACACCAGTCCAGTTCTTTACATCATGGTGAGTCTTCAATTTAGGATCAGGGGGTACATCTACTTCCTCTTCAGCCAGGGCATCATCTAGTTCCCTCTCACTGTGGCAAGTTTTATTTTGAAGGGCATGTCTCTTTCCCAAAAATGTTCCCAAGGTGCCAATGGTCGGTCTCATTTGCATATGCCCTCCTCTGGTGTCAGCTCTCTAGTGCTGTGAGGAGTAATTCCTGAAAGAAAGGCAGTTGCCAGGCAACAAGGGCAGGGCCATTAGTCAATAGTTAACTTCTTTTAACATTCAAAGTTAGCAATGCTGGGGAGCCCCTTGGCAACAGGGTGGCCACTCTGCTGGGTGCTCCTCTCTTTACAGGGAACAATGCCCACCCGGTCCTGCATGGGAAATGGGACGGGGCAGATTCCACCACGGGCAGGGCAGCCGCCCATCCCCATCATGCCAGGGGTGCCCGTGCCTCCCCCACCGTCTTTTGCGGGACCACATCCGGCACACCCCCCACTCAATCATGAGACCAGCGACCCCCCAGGGGCACTGGCGTCACTCACAGGCCAGCCATGTTCCCTTGTTGTGACACTGGGCCGAGCCTGCTGAGAACCCACCTCCCACAATTGTGGCATTGGGGGACCCAGCCTAACTGCATCCCAGGGTCACAGCAACACCAGGGACGGCCCCCGCCCTGTCCACCGAGGATTTGTTCATAACAGCATCAACAAGAATGAAGTCTCTTAAGTGTGACGCAGTACCATTACGAGGGAGACGCAGTGATCACCACGGAGTCGAAGTGCGAAAAGAGGAAGTTTAATTTTTCTTACAGCTTATATAGATTTCTAGAAAAGAGACCACATTGGAAGACTGAGGTTCAACCTCTTCACTTCCACTGGTCTAAGAAAGTGTCCATCAACTGTCAACTTTCACAGAAAGGAATGTAAATAAGATAAAGAATTCTGTAAACATTTCTTTGTTTACGTGAAATTTCTGACTCCAAGAACTCGAAGGTTGGAAGGCAAGACAACATCTAAGCAGAGAATGTTTTATCTGAAAGTCTCAGCATATGATTTTGTTGAGTTTTAAGCTTCAGTAAGGCAAAATTTTCTCTACTAGAAGATATGTCCTAACTGACATTCAAAGAACTTTTCATCTTTAATAGGTCTTTGTATTTTAATTTCATAATAAAATACCAGAGATATTTTTAAAACCTCTAAAGCATGATGCTATGAATTTTCAGGTGCTCTTGCACTTTTATAAAACATATTTGAGCTGTTCCCAAAACAAACCTGGGAAGAGAAAATGTTCCAAAGCTCTCTTTACTTCAGGATATTGTGCAACATCTGGACAAAAATTCCTCCAGTTATCAGCAAGCCTCTATGCTGCATAACGGGATTACCAGAAAAAGCTCTTCACTGTCAGTCTCAAACTGAAATGAGTTTAGAAGTTAATCTTCTATTCAATTCTCTCTAATGAGATTTCTGCTAAATGCTGCAGATTGCATTTCCTTTACCCAGCTTCAAGAAAGTTTGCACTTCCACGCTCATTTAAATGTTTTGGGGAAAGATGAGCTGTGCTTCCCTCACCTAGTGGGAAAAATTTGTCCAGATTTCAGTGTGTCCATGGTGTGCACACGTGCACTTTCCTTCCCACCAGTGCTCTCTGACACAGGCACTGGAATGGTTACCAGGTGTCTGCAAACAGATGGGTTGCTTTGGAACAGAGCTGGGGCCAGCGGGGAGAGGATCCAAGGGAAAGGTGGATCACCCAGATGTTCAAACCTGCCCCTCTTAGTTTGTGAATTTTTTGTGGATTTTTATTTTCCTTTTTTTTTTTTTTTTAACTAATATTTAAGTGATAGCAATATTCACAAAATTGATTTTTCTATGGTAAGGACCATGGGAAAAATTAGCAAGAGCATCTGTTAATGGAGATATATCTTGTTCTTTGCTGTGTCTGTGTGGAAAAGGCCCTCAGTTCACCCCTTTCCTGCAGCTGCAGATCAGAATGGAAGAAAGGTGTTTTGAATGCTGGTACAGATGAGACATTTATAGTTGGACTTATTTCCCACAACTATTTCAATTTATGTGCCGTGCATAAAGTAAAAAAAATACGATAAAATTTGCAGCAATAGTTATATTAGTAGAATTTTTACAGCACAGCAAAGACAGGGAGCTCCTGAGTGGGGCCAGATGAGCCTTTGGAGCTGAGGAAGGGCCTGAAGCATCTTCATGCCCAGGAAAGGCTGAGGGAACTGGGGCTGCTCAGTGTGGAGAGGAGCCACAGCAGAGAGAGGCTCTCAGCCCTGGATGTCCCTGTGTGTCCCTGCCTGTTCCTGGGTGTCCCTGGGTGTCCCTCTGTGTAGGGAGGGGCAGAGCAGCCCAGGCTCTGCTCCAGGCCCAGCAATGGCCCCAGAGCCATGGGCAGGGTCTGAGCCCAGGAGCTGTCCCTGCACAGAAGGCACAACTTCTGCCCTGGCAGTGCCCAGCCCTGAGCAGATTGTGCCCAGAGGCTGTGCAGGCTCCTCCCTGGGGATATTGCAGAGCCCTCTGCTCACTCTGCTGTGCCCTGTGCTCTGGGATGGCCCTGCTGGGGCAGGGAGGTGGCACCAGAGCAGCCCCTCTGGGCCCCTCCAGCCTCATCTAGCCTGGGACTCTGTGACATTAATGTTAATTTTAATTCTCATTGCAGCAAGATCTTATTAGAAAAATTTGTGTGCATAAGTATATAAGAAACTTAACCCAGGAAGGAGTCAAAGTAATGGCTGTTAAATCTCAATTTTGATAGAATTGAGTAAAAATGATATGGAAAGTATGGTATCCCCAGTGGCTGAAGTAAAACAAAAGCTGCTGCCTAAGGAGACATAGGACTAACATCTGGTTACATATTTAATTGAGCACTTACTCTTTAAAAAGAATTTATCACTAAAACCTGTTTTCAAATTCCCAGCATGGATATTCTATAAATAAGATCATTAAACAGAAATGTTATGAACCAGAGGCAGGAGAGCACTATGAGAGCAAATGCCAACAAAATAGAGGAAATGTGAGATCGCAGGAATTACAATTTTGTTTTTTTTGTTGGAGGATTTTTCTCGTTATAGAATATTTTAGTATTGTAGCACTGAGCCCACACATGAACAGAATAATCCATACTGCCCAGGGTTACTTCAGCAAATTACAATCACACAAAAACTGTTGAGAGTGGATGTGACTTGAGTTTTTCCTTGAATATGTCTCCTACATTCTCCTGTAGAGCATGTTAAGCCTTCTATGTTCTCTAATAACTTTAATTAACCTGTCATATTCTATAGTTTGATATGTGTAAGTCATGTTTGAAAATTACACAGTAGCCCACCCAGTCATACACAGCTTTCTTCTTTCCCTTCCCTAAAGAATCTAAGGCAAAAGTATCATGAACATTTAAAATGGCTTGGATTTCACCCTCTTCCTTCCTAGGTTTGGCTGAGAGAGAATGTCTCAGTCCCTCTTTAGTTTCTGCACAACCTTTATTAAAAAAATTCTCTCACACATTAAAAAATATCACCATAACCACAAAAGAAGTCATCATTCTGTCACAGATTATGAAGAGCTTTACCAAAGGAAAAATTTTTCCTACCAACATATCACCCTAAATTAATTGGAGGGAAAAGATATTTTGGAGGTGGCATTACCCAGAAATACTATCCATACAGAAATTCATGCAGGAAATTTAGTAAGTGAGTAAAATTATTTTCTGGAGTGTCTTCCATGATCAATTCTACTTTTTTAAATCTCAAGGAAAAGAAAAAATAAACCAAATCTGTAAAAGATGCATACAGTGAGGAAAATGAAATGAGTGAATCAACTTGCCACATGATTAGAATAAAAGAAAAAATGCAACATAAACCATGCAGACCTTATAAAAATACAGGACAAATATACCACAGAACAATGGGGAATAAATCAGCCAAACTGCTGAACTTCTTCCGCTTCCTCTTTGTTTGGTTCTGTGTTGATTGAATGGCAATGGATGAGCAGCAGGATGACAGGACTAGTAATCACACAGCTCACCACTGCTGGCAGCAGGGCAATGTTGGGTTCACATCTGTCTCCCTGGCAAAGTTATTTACAACCTGCACAGGGAGCAGGGAGGGCTTTAATCCATGGTGTTGTAAAAGGACATTTCAGTGATTTCATTCTCTGAAAAATTTCCCTTCCCACCTCTTGATCAACAACAACCAAAGAAAAGCAGAACCATTTCTTCCTTGGGGTTCACAGGCTAAGTTGGAATGAAAGAAAAACTAACAACCCAAATTTTCACGGAGCTGAAACATTGACAAGTGTTAGAGATATGTGATACCGGGAGCCACCAGCACCCCTGCCAGCTGTGCCCGGAACTGCACCAAAGGGGAAATTGCCTGCAGTCAGGGAAGCTGCTCCTGGGTTCCTGCTTCTGTTTATTATTAATGCTGCAGTTGTTGTTTGCTTTCCTTGTTATTCATACCAGTAAAGAACTGTTATTCCTATCCCCATATCTTTGCCTGAGAGCCCCTTAATTTTCAAAATTATAATAATTTGGAGAGAGGAGGTTGGCATTCTCCATTCTGAGGGAGACCCTGCCTTCTCTAGCAGACACCTGTCTTTCCAAACCAAGACAACAAAGAAAACAGACTTTCTCTCTTACTGCATTTGCAATTGATTAGATAATTAAGTAATTGAATTCTAAATTTAAAACTTCTCCTGTATTTACAATGATAAACGAGAACAGGGAACACTGCCGTCAATAAGAAGAGGGAAGTGCTATCAAAATAACAATATTGTTTGTTGGAAAAAACAAAAACAGCCAAAAGTAACCTAGAGGATATTCCCTTACTACTGCTGCAGGCTACACTTAAAATCAAAATTTGGTCTGAGCTAATTAGCACAAGCAAGTAAATGGCCCTGATAAATGGCTCCTGTAAATTACATTCTTGTACTGAGCTACAATAAGAAGTGTTCTTTCATTTCAGTTGTTAGGGAATGTTTTATAACATATTGTAAATCACAGCTAGATTTTTTTCCCTTGTATAGCTCTTGACACTGATAAAGTAATCTTGAAAAACTATCAGCAAAATTTCCCCAAATGCTAATGGCAAAATGTTCTTAAATTTATAGAACCTTTGGCTTAGATGAATGTTGCTGGGAGCAACAATTAACTGAGAAGGAAAGTTTGGTAATCGTCACATATAACGTGATGCAGATGTTGAATGATAGGACAATTAGAAAATACATCCACTCAATCCATGCAATGTGATTTACTGACTGAGAAAAGATAGGCAAACCTCAGATTCCAAGGTGAGAAGAGGGAAAAAACCCCTACTTGGGCAGTCTCTCTCACTTGAGGTTGTAATTCAACAGCCTCTTGTGTTAAAGGATTTGTGGTAGCCAGCTGATGACATCCTTCCAGCCAAAGTGCCTCCTGCTTGGCTGCATCTGCCCTTTTCTTGCACATGAACTGCAGCTCCCATTTCCTATTCTCAGATAGAAGGAAATTTCTCGTAGTTTTTATATTGTTGGTTTATTAGTGCTGGAGAAGAGACTTACACACTTGTTCCCGCTGAAAATGTTCCTCTCAGCATATCAAGAACAAATTTATTTTTGCCTGTAGCAGGTGTTACTCAGAAATCTCAAACAACAAGTGTTTGAAATGCTATAAAAGTAATGATTTGGAAGTTTTATATAGTTTTCTGCATAAATGGTATTAAAATATTTTGCTCCTGCACCTGCCTGCTCTTTACATTAGCATAATTATTCATATCTTAACAAACACATCAGTGGCATTTGGTTAGATGAACAGAAAAAATGGAGCTTTGTCCATCTGTAAAGCATCTGCCATGACAGGAAAATTCCTGTGTTTTTATTATTTAAAAAAAAATAGTGAGGGTTGTTTTGTTGTTTTTCTTTGATCAGTAGGTCCTCAGTTTTATTTTTTTAACTTAACCTAAGAACCACCAGATGTTTTTAAACTGTTGGTTCCAATGAGTATTTCCTTTAAAAATGAGGATCCAGACATGCCCACAATAATCACCACAGGTTCCACTGCCTAACACCATTCTGACCATTACGTGATCCTCACTGGGAAAGAGTTTCTCATTAAAAGTGTATTAATCTCAGATGTGAATATAACAGGAAGAGAGAATGTAATTTTTTGGAGCTTTTGGACATGTGTAGACTTTTTATAAAGGTGACAAAAGAGTCCCTGGATGCTATAATAAATCACTTGATTGTGTAGAAATTTTACACTGGGCAATTAAAAGCTTTCCATATGGATATAAATTCAAATGTATCCTAAGATATTCTTCACATCGCCTAGAAGTGACTTCTGCCTGTGGAGGACATGGTATCAGTGATTGCTGAAAACTGACTGAACACTCAGCTGCAGCAATGGCAGAAAAATGGGTCTCACATAAAATCATAGAATTATGGAATGGACCTTAAAGCTCATCCAGTGCCACCCCTGCCAGAGGCAGGGACACCTTCCACTGTCCCAGGCTACTCCAAGCCCCAACATCCAACCTGCCGTTGGACACTGCCAAGGGATCCAGGGGCAGCCACAGCTCCTCAGGGAATCCCCTTCCAGCACCTCACCAAACTCACCACCAGCAGTTTCTTCCCTATATCCAATTGTCCTGGGTTAAAGTGTAAGAAGTGCCCAAAGTATGTATTCTATCACCATCTTCATGAGCTGTTGAAACCAGGTGGGGCAGTGTTGCCCTTATCTTCTGCTAATGGCTCATCAATGCCTTGCCACATGACTCACAGGTAACTCCCCCAGGAGCTATCTCTGTTTAATGGGCCATCAAGGACCCATCACATGACTCATAGAATGATAACGGCCCATTGTGAGATGCTCTACCCAGGGGGAGGTGCCAAGCATTCCCACATGGATATAATCTGGGGTTTGGGACAGCACAGTAGGCCTTTTCCCCACTGGATTCCCAGAGNCTAAATTTCCCCTCTTTCAATGTGCATCCATTCCCCAATGCCTGTCACTGCAGTTCCTGATGAATTGTCCCTCTCCTCTCTTCTGACATCATCTCTGTACTGGATCATTTCCCATATTTCTGTTTGAATGGTATTTCAACTTCATCACTTTCTGTGGGTATTTTTTTCAAAATCCATCAGAAAATTCTGTCTAGGAAGGGAAATGAATGCTTGAAGTCATGTTATATAAAGAACAATCCCATTGTGGCTGTGACATGAGGGTATTAGTTGACTTGAATGATGGCTTTGTAATACTTCAACATGTTTTTGTAAGGCAAAAAAGATTTAAAATATGGAGCAAGAAATATTATGTTATTTTGTGACAACAAAATTAGTAAGTGTATTTATATAATTTAAAGAATTTTAATGGAAAATTTAGGATGGATACATTTTAATCCCACTTCATTCAGGATTAAAAATCAGTTTAGCAAAAACATATACTCCTCAGGCATTTTTTTTACTGTTTTTTTTTTCTGGTATTACAGCCTGCTGTTTAAATTGTCAAAGATGTGTAAGAAGTTTTAAGAAATGCGTCAAGCTGACACAAAATATTTTAAAAGGCTTTACTTTTCCTAGTTACAGTGTGTCTTATTTGGTGAGCTTTCTTTGGCTGACCATGATACTTTTATTTTCTAACTCCTTCATCAGTCACACAAAAATTATAACAAGAGCAAAATCTACATATGATTTGAGCAACAAATTCTGTGATCATTTTGGCTTTCAGGATGGATCAATCACCTCAGTAATCAGTGGCTCTAGTCAGTAATAATGCAGAGACTTTTTCAGTTAGTTTACCAATCACTTCAGCTTGATTTATAAAATGTGTTTAAAACATGAAGTATTATACAAGCAGAATAATAAAAACATGTGTGGTGTTCCACAAATTTGCACTAGATTGTGTCTGAAAATGGGAGTGTTCAATATCCCTCAGAATCTACTTATAAATCTCACCTAAAACTGACACCTCTTTTTTTATAACAAGAGCAGATTTGTAGCAGAAAGAAAACTACTGCACTATAAGAAAGAGCTGCATTTCTGGTTTGGATTATAATCTCAACCACCCTCTGAATTCAATCTTCAATGTCCCCAGCCACATTTTGGAACAACTATCTATCAAGAACAGCAATTCTTCATCACAAATAATCTTGAAGTAAATAGTCCAAAGGAAAAATGATCCAAATAATAAATAATAATCCAAAGGAAAAAAATCCTATGTCTCCTTATTTTATTGCTAATTAAAATATATATTTTTAGCATAAGAAGAGAATTTTTTCAAATTTTCATTTAGCAGGATCAGTAATTTCAAAAGCACTAATGCCCTTAAGATATTATGGTACTACATTTGGGGAGTTCTTACCAGGATATTGGAATCTGAATTGTTAAAACTTTGTTAGACAAAACCAATGTCCATTGGGCGACAAAGTCATTTAACTAAAATAATTGAACAGTTACTACTTTCTTTTGTTTCCTTCTGTCTTGTGTAACCTGCTAAGCTGCAGTGAGCTGTTATAAAGCCATCCCTTCTGCTGGTCACCTCAGTTTCACACCTTTATTTATTCCTGTTGAGTTCTCTTTCCCTAAAAGCCACAACATGAAATTGTTCTAAGGATTTTTTTATCATATGATGTCATGTTAAATGCAGACAACACAGTTTGCTATCAATTTTTATTTTGATTGGCTTCAGATCAAGCTTTTGGGCAAAAATCAGAGACTGATTTGGAGCATGCAGGGAAGGGTAAGGCTTAATATCCCTTACATTGCTAAAATAAAGTTTTAATAACCAAACTTTTAATCAGATGGCCCATAAAACCCTTTCAAGTCAGCAAGTACAGGTTTGTAAGAGATGGGTAACCAAAATAAATGCTCACAGTTATTCAATACTCCTTAATTTAATAAGGCTGCTATTGAGATGATACTTAAATTACCTTCCTATGTATTCAGCTTCTGAAAAAATTGGTACTTTATCAAAACTAGTCTTTTTCACAGAATTTAAAATTAAGTGGAAAACTTATACAGTGAAGAGTGCAAAATTTTTTAGAAGGTAAAAATAGCTTCCTCTTCCACACAATTTCATGCAGATTTTCCTATTATTTACCTGCTTTGGTGCTTGTTTTTCCACAAAAACAAGCTGTACATTGTTCAGCTTGTATTGCTCAGCTCAAGATTTCTCCTTACCATAGCCTGTAAGTTTTCATACAAAGATAATTTTAGATCCAAACTAACTCTGTTTCTTTTAAGACAAATGAACTTTGCCTGGTAACAGCAACTTTCAGGATAGTAACATTACTGAATTCCAAGTGCAGTCTCGCAAAAATATTTTCCTGGTCTCTTGAAGATTTGGCAGAATTTATAAAATTGTTCCTACAGACACATTAATAGAGAGATGGGGTTTATGTGCACATACACACACTGTCCTCTGCCTCTGCATCCATGGCTTTCACTGCAGCTCAAACAGAACTTCAAGTTCCCGTATGATATGAATCAGGGCCAGATAAAAATGGCCAATAAATGTGCCAGAGCATATCCAGGACTTCTCAATCCTTTAAACCACTTTCAATTTGTGGCATTGCATAGGGAAGCAGGGAATCCAGGATCTAGTGGAAGACAAAGAGAGGGAAGGATTGTATAACATTGTTGGGTCCCAGGACAGTAAGAGCAGCTGGGAGGGATGGGGAGAGGCCATAAATTACAGCAGATCTATGGGCAGCACTGGGAATTTCTCTTTCTCTCCCAGTTTTCCAGTCCATCTTCTATCCTTGATCCCCTCTCATCCCCCCTCACAATGTAGCCCACCCTCTCACAAGGATCCCTGCAGGAAGCTGAAAGTACTTTTCTTTATCCTTCATCGTGCTGTATCTCTTTGGCGGCTGGGGAAATGGCTGGGGAGGACAGCAGAGACCCTGGAGATTTTGGGGGGGTTCTCCAGCTTTCTCTCAGGAGCAGAGGCTGGGTGTTGCTGCTCCCTCTCCCCAGCTAATAACAGGAGTTACTGTGTCACCTCCTGCCTCCTGCAGCAGCTATTCTCATTACCATTAAATTGGCTGAGCTGAAAGAGGTGACTACGATGGGCCAGTCCCGCTCTCCTTGGCTGAAGGATGATACAGGGAATCATTAGCGAAAAATTAATCTTGTTGTGTGAAAAAAGTAACAATAGGGGCAAATGTCAGCTATAAAATGCACAGAATCACTCAGAGAAATTACTCTAAAGAGACAACCATCCTTTAAATAAAAGTGAAGAACTGTAAAACTGTTTTAATTATCCAATCACATTCACTTGGTGTAATGTTATATAGAATACTTTGATTTTGAATTGAACAACAAAGAAAATTACTTAAGGACCTGTTCTTATTAGGTCCTAACCTTCCTGTGGTAGATTTGAATGTTTTTATTTCTAAACATAGTTTCATCTTTCTTTTGAACACCATTTTTAAAAATACATTCAACAGGTAGCAATATAATAAGCATGGATATAATTTTGTGTTTCTAGTAATTGATATAAAATGACCCATACAAATCAGTTTGAATGATTGAAAACCTCACATTAATTTAGATTTGGGACAAAATCTCCCTGGCTGCCTGT